>WNGS01163276.1:27532-38481 GCA_020271785.1 Procambarus virginalis | reverse complement strand
ATCTACCACGGAATCAAACAAGACTACTACTGGCCAGGTATGGTTAAAGACGTCAAAAGTTACGTGCAACAGTGTCATACATGTCAGATGGCAGGTAAACCTAACATCTCTATTTCCAAGGCTCCGTTGACTCCTATCCAGGTGCCTGCGGAACCTTTCCACAGGCTCATCATAGACTGTGTTGGTCATTTACCCCGGACCAGTTCTGGCAACGCCTATATACTAACTATCCTGTGTCCTACCACCAGATTCCCCATAGCAGTTCCTGTAAAGAACATTACGGCTGCTACTGTGATGAAACAACTATTGAAGATCTTCACCCAGTATGGATTTCCAAGAGGTTCAAAGTGACTGTGGCACCAACTTCACCAGTGATCTCTTCAAGAAGACACTGGAAGAGTTCAACATCACACGGGTACTGTCCAGCCCCTATCATCCTGCTTCACAGGGTTCTCTTGAACGTAGTCATCAGACTATTAAAGCACTCCTAAAGAAATTTTGCAATGAAACATTGAAGGACTGGGATAAACAACTTGACCTCATTATGTGCATTTTCAGAAGTCTCCCATATGAGTCTCTAGGAGTATCTCCTTATGAGATGCTCTACGGACGTAAGTGCCGTACTCGTCTCAAAGCTTTAAAAGACTCTCTACGTAATGCCACCTTCAGTGACCCTCAGAATGTGCCCCAGTTTCATTAAAAGTTAAAGCACCTTCTAGAGAGAGTACGTAAATTTGCTAATGACAATCTATTGAAAGCTCAGGAGAGGATGAAGACTCATTTTGACATACACAGAAAAATAAGGAAATTTAAACCAAGAGACTTCGTGTTGGCATATTTCCCTACACCAGGTTCTCCATTGCAAAATAAGTTTTCAGGACCCTACCGCATCAAGGAGTGCAGAAACAACCATAACTACGTTCTTGAGATTCCAGATTGGCGGCGGAGATACCAGTTGCGTCAGGTCAACCTCCTAAAGCAGTATCAAGGTACTCCCCCCACTGTGTTAGTATCATTATCCACATTTCAAGGTCTATATCTCCACAGTGAGACCTTCCCTGCTTCTCCTCCCGAAAGCACTAACACTGAGTCAGTGCCTTCAAACTCAGAAATCCTAACTGATCTTCATAAATATTTACAGGACAGTAATAGTGCTTCTTTGCTATGTTCTGATTCCATTCTCGCCTCGCCAGATATCACGAAGCCTTTCATCCTCCATGTCGATGCAAGTGGTACCGGCATCGGGGGCGTCCTGATGCAACAACGAGGCGAGGAGGTTCTTCCTGTTACCTACTACAGCTACAAGTTAGAACCTCACCAGAAGAACTACAGCACTATCGAAAAGGAACTTCTCTCCATCGTCCTGAACTTACAGCACTTTGAATCTTACCTACAAGGTGCTTGGCCTACCACCATCTACTCGGACCACAATCCCCTACGCTTCTTGTAGCAAGCCCAATTCAACAATCAACGACTTCTACGATGGGCTTTATATCTGCAGAATTTCAACCTGGAAGTCTTCTGCATCAATGGTTCTGATAACATCAATGCAGACGCCCTCTCCAGAGTCTATGAGGTAGAGGCAGCTACACATACCACTCTACCATTTGAAGAAGTAACTTGACCTGTAAGAGCAGGCTTCGGGGGAGAGTTGTGACGGTAATCTCTTTCAAGAGAGATTGAGCATGCTTTTCTCTACATAAAGTTACTCATATACATGCAACAATAAGATGCTACCTTCAAGATACATATACCAGTAGCACAAAACGTTTTGACCAGGGGGTAAAACGTACCCTAAACTCCCCCCACTGCACACTCCCTCCATACCGGCTCGCCACCATCGTCAACCACCAAACTACCATTTTCAGCCTGCCTGCTTCTGATTGGTGACCCGCCGACTGCACACGTGCACCACAGAGCTCTCTACCTAGCCGATGTCTGGGCTTGAACCAGTCATTGAAGTTAGAATATCTTGTGCTCTCAAGCTGAAAACAACTAACTAATATACGTTCTGTCTATTGGTGGATGTTCTCGGCTAGCGCCTTATTCTCGGCACCTGTTTTTTTTCATTTTGTCTTTATTTTATTCATAGAGTAACGTCATCCCTGTTCTTAATTTTTATGTATATTTTTTGACTTGTTTGTTTGCACTGTACATAGCCAAGGGATTCTTTGTTCATAATTTATTTTCAATTTAATTAAAGTTTCATTGTTCATACTATGTGTTTTGCGTGTCTTCCCTTACTTTACCACAGACAACAGCGAAGTAGTCTATCTTTTTTTTTTGTAAATGTGATAGGCATTGACACCAGCCATTAGGAGGACTGCCGAACATCTACACTCCTTCATTTTTCCATCACTCTTGACTTTAGCAAAGCATTTGATCCAGTGCCACATGAAAGACTGATTAAAAAGATAGAGGCTCATGGTATTGGGGGTGCTATATTAAGCTGGATTAGGGCATGGCTATACCAAAGGAAACAGAGTTAGTATAAATGGAGTAAAGTCAGAGAGGGAAAATGTTGTAAGTGGAGTGCCTCAAGGCACTCCACTTACAACAGGTCTCCAGAGACAACAGAGGTCCTGGAACCTCTGTTGTTTATAATATATATAAATGATTTAGATTCAGGTTTGAGTAGCAACATTTGCAAATTTGCCGATGATACAAAAATCGGTACATAAGAACAGACAACTGCAGAAGGCCTATTGGCCCATACGAGGCAGCTCCTATCTATAACCACCCAATCCCGCTCATATACATGTCCAACCCACGCTTGAAAAAATAAAGGGACCCCACCTCCACCACGTTACACAGTAATTGGTTTCATAAATCAACAACCCTGTTACCGAACCAGTATTTACCCAAGTCTTTCCTAAATCTAAATTTATCCAATTTATACCCATTGTTTCGTGTTCTGTTTTGTGTTGATACTTTTAATACCCTATTAATATCCCCTTTGTTGTGTTCATTCATTTACTTGTAAACCTCTATCATTTCACCCCTAACTATTCGCCTTTCCAGTGAATGCAATTTAAGCTTTGTTAATCTTTATTCATATGAAAGATTTCTAATTTGGGGAATTAACTTAGTCATCCTACGCTGGACACGTTCAAGTGAATGATTATCCATTCTATAGTACGGCGACCAAAACTGAACTGCATAATCTAATTGGGGCCTACCAGAGCAAGATATAGCTGATGAACCACACCAGGTGTCTTGTTACTAACGCTTCGATTAATAAATACCAGTGTCCTATTTGCCTTATTACGAACATTCATGCATTGAGCCTTTTGTTTTAAATTCTTACTTATCATAACTTCCAGATCCCTTTCGCCATCCGACTTCGCAATCTCAACACCATCTAGCTCGTATCTTGAAACTTTACCATCATTACCTAGCCTCAGAACTTTACATTTATCAGCATTAAACTGCATCTGCTAATCCTTTGAACGCCCAAACAAACGCCTCTAACCACTGGTTCCAACGAGTTCGCAACAAGAACAACCCCAGCCCTCGATAGATGCACCCCATCGCGAGCATACATTTCATTTCTTCCATAGAAGTTTTGTCAGTTGTCTATGAAAGATATTGCATTTGATTTGCAATATCTTTCCAGCCGGCAATTGACACCAAGTGCCCTCGACATCCATTTATTTCCCACTCCCTTTCTTGGAAGAATGCCACATATGATCGAGATTCCTTCCTTGCTTCTAACAATTCAATTGCTTTTTTATACCTTTGAATCAGTTCCTCACTCCTAACTCGACCAAAATCATTTCCTCCTGAGCTAATGCAAATAACGGGATTGTTTCCATTTCCAGCCATTGTATCATTCATGTTGTTTATAATATCACGAATACTAGCTCCGGGATAGCAAACTCTTAACCTGTTCCCCCCTATCTCTAGCACAAAACGTGCTATCCAAATACCTTATCTGGGAATCTCCCACAACTAAAGTTTGCTTAGGTACTTCCTTTACTCTCTGAGGGGCCTGCGCTTCTTTGCTCTTCGTTGCTTTCCCTTTTGCGTGATCCACAGTCTCACCACAGCACTCGTCCTCCAATACGGCAAATGAATTAGACCTTCTTAGGGTGTCTGTAGGCGGCTTCATCAAAGTTTTCTTAAGGCCCCTGTCCTTTACAACTTTCCAAGACGAGGTCTTTTTACTACTAGTCTCCTCCTTCATTCTTTCTTGTTGTTGTTGTTTCAGCTTGTTGGTAGGGAAATTAATACGGAAGAAGACTCACTATCTCTTCAAGTTGATCTAAATAGGGTTTTGAAATGGTCAAAGGATTGGCAGATGCAGTTTAATGCTGATAAATGTAAAGTTCTGAGGCTAGGTAATGATGATATAGTTACAGGATACGAGCTAGATGGTGTTGAGATTATGAAGTCGGATTGCGAAAGGGATCTGGGAGTTATGATTAGTAAGAATTTAAAACAAAAGGATCATTGCATGAATGTTCGTAATAAGGCAAATAGGACACTGGGATTTATAAATCGAAGCTTTAGTAACAAGACACCTCGTATGGTTCTTCAGCTATATGTTGCTCTGGTTAGGCCCCATTTAGATTATGCAGTTCAGTTTTGGTCGCCGTACTATAGAATTGATATAAATTCACTTGAACGTGTCCAGCGTAGGATGATTAGTTAATTCCCCAAATTAGAGATCTTTCATATGAAGAAAGATTAACGAAGCTTAAATTGCATTCACTGGAAAGGCGAAGAATTAGGTGTGACATGATAGAGGTTTACAAGTGGATGAATGGACACAACAAAGAGGATATTAATAGGCTATTAAAAGTATCAACACAAGACAGAACACGAAACAATGGGTATAAATTGGATAAATTTAGATTTAGGAAAGACTTGGGTAAATACTGGTTCGGTAACAGGGCTGTTGATTTGTGGAACCAATTACCGCGTAACGTGGTGAAGGTGGGGTCCCTCGATTGTTTCAAGCGCGGGTTGGACATGTATATGAGTGGGATTGGGTGGTTACAGATGGGAGCTGCCTCGTATTGGCCAATAGGCCTTCTGCAGTTGCCTTTGTTCTTATGTTCTTATGTCCTTAAAAAAACAGTTTTTTTCCGTCACAGACGTGACATGTATATAATATGTGTATATATATATATACACCCACTCGGATGCGAATGGAACGTTGTGTGAAATTTCAAAGAAAAATTCGGTGAAGAACTTTCTGACATTAGCAATTTTGAACAAACAAACATTTACATTTTTGTTCATTTATATATATATATATATATATATATATATATATATATATATATATATATATATATATATATATATATATATATGTATTTATATATGTATATATATATATATATGTCGTATCTAGTAGCCAGAACTCACTTTTTGGCCTAATATGCAAGGCCAGATTTGCCTAATAAGCCAAGTTTTCCTGAATTAATATATTTTCTCTATTTTTTTTCTTATGAAATGATAAAGCTACGAATTTCATTATGTATGAGGTCAATTTTTTTTATTGGAGTTAAAATTAACGTAGATACATGACCGAACCTAACCAACCCTACCTAACCTAACCTAACCTATCTTTATAGGTTAGGTAGCCGAAAAAGTTAGGTTAGGTTAGGTTAGGTAGGTTAGGTAGTCGAGAAACAATAAATTCATGAAAACGTGGCTTATTACGCAAATCGGGCCTTGCATAGTAGGCTGAGAAGTGCGTTCTGGCTACTAGGTACGACATATATATATATATATATATATATATATATATATATATATATATATATATATATATATATATATATATATATATATATATATATATACATATATATATATGTATATATATATATATATATATATATATATATATATATATATATATATATATATATATATATATAATATATATATATATATATATGTCGTACCTAGTAGCCAGAACGCACTTCTCAGCCTACTATGCAAGGCCCGATTTGCCTAATAAGCCAAGTTTTCATTAATTAATATTTTTTTGTCTACCTAACCTACCTAACCTAACCTTACCTAACGTTTTCGGCTACCAAACCAAACCTAACCAATAAAGATAGGTTAGGTTAGGTTAGGTAGGGTTGGTTAGGTTCGGTCATATATCTACGTTAATTTTAACTCCAATAAAATAAAATTGACCTCATACATAATGAAATGGGTAGTTTTATCATTTCATAAGAAAAAAATTAGAGAAAATATATTAATTCAGGAAAACTTGGCTTATTAGGCAAATCGCGCCTTGCATAGTAGGCTGAGAAGTGCGTTCTGGCTACTAGGTACGACATATATATATATATATATATATATATATATATATATATATATATATATATATATATATATATATATATATCTGGGGTGTGAGTTTTCAGTTGTATCTAGTCCTGGGGACCATTCGGGCTTGTTTGCATATATATATGTATATATATATATATATATATATATATATATATATATATATATATATATATATATATATATATATATATATATATATATGTCTCATTGAATATGACCGCATATTCTGTATTTACTATTTTCTGATTTAGGGCTTCTATCCCTCTATACATACATATATATATATGTATGTATATATATATATATATATATATATTTATATATATATATATATATATATATATATATATATATATATATATATATATATATATATATATGCTAGCAGTTCCCGGCCACGTGTTGGCCGGGTACAGCTAGTATATATTTATGTACAGTACAAGTCACTGGTAGTCTCCTCTCATATCAATCCCGGCAGGTTTTCCCACATACATCACTCAACCCCAAGGAACATCTTCACTACAAAACATACAACCGCATCTTCACAACACAACCCCAAGTATCAGTTTCACGACTCAACCCCCAAAATAATTTGTACCAAAAAAACAATAATCTTCACTGAACCCCACCACCATCTTCAATTCTTCGAGTGCCTTGAGGCACGCACTTAAACTTTTCCCTCCTCTGACGTTGACTCCATTTATACTACTCAGTTTCCTTTGGTATAGCCATGCCCTAATCCAGGTTAATAGTAGCACCCCCAATACCATGAGCCTCTATCTTTTTTAATCAGTCTTCATGTGGCACTGGATCAATTGCTTTGCTAAAGTCAAGAGTGATGGAAAAATGAAGGAGTGTAGATGTTCGGCAGTCCTCCTAATGGCTGGTGTCAATGCCTATCACATTTACAAAAAAAAAAGATAGACTGCTTGGCTGTTGTCTGTGGTAAAGTAAGGGAAGACACGCAAAACACATAGTATGAACAATGAAACTTTAATTAAATTGAAAATAAATTATGAACAAAGAATCCCTTGGCTAGTGTACAGTGCAAACAAACAAGTCAAAAATATAACAAAAATTAAGAACAGGGATGACATTACTCTATGAATAAAAAAAGACAAAATGAAAAAAAACAGGTGCTGAGAATAAGGCGCTAGTTGAGAACATCCACCAATAGACAGAACGTATATTAGTTAGTTGTTTCACGCTTGAGGGCACAAGATATTCTAACTTCAATGACTGGTTCAAGCCCAGACATCGGCTAGGTAGAGAGCTCTGAGGTGCACGTGTGCAGTCGGCGGTCACCAATCAGAAGCAGGCAGGCTGAAAATGGTAGTTTGGTGGTGACGATGGTGGCGAGCCGGTATGGAGGAGTGTGCAGTGGGGGGAGTTTAGGGTACGTTTTACCCCCTGGTCAAAACGTTTTGTGCTACTGGTATAGTATCTTGAAGGTAGCACTTATTGTTGTACGTATAGAATAATTTTATGTAGGGAAGAGCAGGCTCAATCTCTCTTGAAAGAGATTACTGTCACACAAGGTACACAACATCACAATCCTTACCACTATCAACTGCCTCAAAGATGCTAGACTAAAAGATAACAAATTTGTAAAACATGAACGGCCATTTATAAAACCATGTTGCGACATAAATATTAATTTATGTTTTTCAAGATGAAGACAAATTTTATTTGCAATTATAGATCGAGTAACTTTCCCCACAATAGAGGTTAGGCTAATTGGTCGATAGTTTGACGCAAGTGATCTATCTTCTTTCTTAAAAACTGGTATCGCATTAGCAACTTTCCATAACTCTGGCACTCTGCCTGACTCTATTGATTTATTAAATATGGTAGACAGTGGGTCGCAAAGCTCCTCTTTGCATTCTGTAACGTATGTTTGTGTTGCGTTGTTGGGTTGATTAGATCAAGTGTTTAGTGAGTTTCATATTTATTAGTAGTCCTGGATACAGCAGTGTCGTAGACGTTGAGACGAAGCCTGGAGCAGAGCAGAGAGCTGAATGAGGCCGGAATCGTGGAGCTCTACGCGGGAGAACGTGGCGCCTCGATTGGGAATTGCGAGTGTGTGTGAACTCGGGGAGCGAGAGAGTTGTAGCTGGATGCAGTCGTAGTCTGCAGTCTGCTCTGTGTGGAAGGTGTAGCGTCTTGGGTCGACTGAACTGCCCAAGCCGAGTACTACATTCTTGACTGGAGATTGTACTGCTTTCTATTCATCAAATCGTTGCTTATATGGTGATTACACCTCAGGTTCCTCCAACAAGGTGAGGAGAGTATTACCTGTAATTGGGGAAAGGATTGTAGCTTCTGTAATTAGTTATGCTATGAAGATAATGATCGAGATAATGGAGCGAGTATAAGGATTATCTCGCTACAGGACTCCCCCTGCCAGGGAATGGAAGAAAACAATATAACAAAAAAAATACGAGGCTACTGTTCCCTGGGTCGCTGTGGAACATGTAGTCCGGTGCCAAAAGATGCAGGCAGTGTGTGGACAAGCTCGATGTAGCAGGAGAGAAGAATGTGCATGATTGTTGCGTCCTTGGGTCGCTGGTGGAGCATTTAGATCCGGGGCTGATGTGCTCGGGCACCAGGACATTAGGAGGTCATGTAGGCACGTAGTTAGAAACGAGGGAATCACTGCTAGAGCTGAATTTCCTGGAGGCGACGAAGAGTCGGGAACGCAAGTTGTAAGTCCTGTACTGCGCAAGGTGTTGAGTCGGCAGAGTTATCAGAATGCAGTGAACTGTAGATGAATCTGACGAAAGAGCAGCTGTCGTGGGAGTCCCTGTAGAACAAGCAGTGTCCTGGCAGCGACGGAGAGTCGGCAGGACAGGCTTTAGATCCCACATGATGTAGTTGTTGATGAAACTGTCAGATGAGTGAGTAAAGATCGTGGAACATCAAGCTGTAGCAGAGATGGTCGTGATGAAACTCTCTCATAGCTGTGGCGAGGGTGTTGGCAGCGTTCCATACAGTGGCTGCGGTCCACAGCAAGCAGTAGCAGTAGAGGTCCAAAGAGTCCATGTTGTAGTCCATCGTGGCTGGGTATCGTCGAAACTCTCAGGGGTCACCAATGTAACGTATGTTTGTGTTACGTTGTTGGGTTGATTAGATACACAGTGTTTAGAGAGTTTCATATTTATTAGTAGTCCTGGATACGCAGTGTCGTAGACGTTGAGACAAAGCCTGGAGCAGAGCAGAGAGCTGAGTGAGGCCGGAGTCGTAGAGCTCTATGCGGGAGAGCGTGGCGGCTCGATTGGGAATTGCGAGTGTGTGTGAACTCGGGGAGCGAGAGAGTTGTAGCTGGATGCGGTCGTAGTCTGCTGTCTGCTCTGTGTCGAAGCTGTAGCGTCTTGGGTCGACTAGAACTGCCCAAGCCGAGTACTACATTCTTGACTGGAGATTGTGCTGTTTTCTATTCATCAAATCGTTGCTTATATGGTGATTACATCTCAGCTTCCTCCAACAAGGTGAGGAGAGTATTACCTGTAATTGGGGAAAGGATTGTAGCTTCTGTAATTAGTTATACTATGAAGATAATGAGATAATGGAGCGAGTATAAGATTAACTCGCTACAATTCTTTAAGCACCCTGGCAAACACTTCATCCAGCCCTGGGATTGTGTTTGGTTTGAGATTTACTATTGTTTAAGAACATCCTTCCTGGTAACTGCTAAACTAGCCAACCTGTCCTCGTCCCCACCCAAAAAGACTTGTTCGGCTGAAGGCATATTAATTCAAATGAAGGCACATAATCGTCAATTAATTCCAGAAAATCTTCTGCTTCACTATTCCCTGTTTTGTTCATTCCAGTTTATTCCACTAAAATTAAAGCCACCCATGACATAAAACCTGTTAGATCTAGATGCTCTAGATATTTCATCCCATAGATGCTTTGCTTTCATTCTGTCAAAATTTGGTGGCCTATATATAACTCCTACATAATATTATTTGCTTTTCGTTTAATTCTATCCAAATAGTTCTGTTGTGGCTCAGTTTTGAATCCTTCTTTGAGACTAGGCAAATGGACACTGGGATTTATTAATCGAAGCGTTAGTAACAGACACCTGGTGTTGTTCTTCCCTATATCTTGCTCTGGTTAGGCCCCATTTAGATTATGCAGTTCAGTTTTGCTCGCCATACTATAGAATGGATATAAATTCACGTGAACGGTCCAGCGTAGGATGACTAAGTTAATTCCCCAAATTAGAGGAAGATCTAGATTAGATAAAATATATTAAATTTGGGGAATTAACTTAGTCATCCTACGCTGGACACGTTCAAGTGAATTTATATCCCTTCTATAGTATGGCGAGCAAAACTGAACTGCATAATCTAAATGGGGCCTAACCAGAGCAAGATATAGCCGAAGAGAACAACACCAGGTGTCTGGTTACTAACGCTTCGATTAATAAATCCCAGTGTCCTATTTGCCTAGTCTCAAAGAAGGATTCAAAACTGAGCCACACACAGAAACTATTTGGATAGAATTAAACGAAAAAGCAAATAATATATTGTAGGAGTTATATATAGGCCACCAAATTTTGACAGAATGAAAGCAAAGCATCTATGGGATGAAATATCTAGAGCATCTAGATCTAACAGGTTTTATGT
>WNGS01163276.1:0-13167 GCA_020271785.1 Procambarus virginalis | reverse complement strand
AACCATCCGCAGCATCTGTTCACCACCACCACCATCAGCCAGCATTATCCTTTTTACACCACACAACATCAACAAGCCCATCACTTACCCCACAAACCATCAGCAGCATCTTCACCACCACAACCATCCAGCAGCATCTTCACCACACAACACCCATGTTATTAGCAGCACTTTTCATACAATCTATCATACCATCAGCAGCATTCTCTAAACCACCACACACAACCCCACCCGCAGCAGCTCCTTCACACCCACCACACACCCATACAGCATTTTCACAACACAAAATCAGCACCGCCCATCTTAACATCACAACCATCAGCAGAAATACTTCCCACCAAACAACCATCCAGCAGCATACTCACATACCACAACTCACCTTTCAGTAAGCCATCGTCACCACACAACCATCAGCAGCATCTCTCTGACCACACACACAACTAGTATACAGCCGGCAGCCAGGGTCACGTCATCCCTACAAATCCATCACGCAGCAGTTTCACCACACAACCCCCATAAGCAGCAGTCTTGCACACACTATGCCGCTCTCAGCCCCCAGCCAGCCCGTCACGCACATCCCACATGTTAAACCCAAGACCACGAATTCATCCGTCACCCAACAAAACCCCCCAATAAGCACCCTTCACACACCACACCGACCCCCACCGCACCACGCCCAGCTCATCCTCTACACATATCCATCACCTCCTCCTGTTAGATATTCCACCTCACCGCCCGTTTCTTCCCCCCCCTCCCCACCCTTCCTACCTTTTCTCTTATTCCTCCTACACCCTTCCCCCCACCCTTCACACACACACAAACAAAAACCCAAACCCCCCACCCCCCCGCGCAGCCACTATCACACCCACCACCATACTATACCCCTTGAAGTCTCAGCACAACACATTCTTAGTTCACTTGCAGAATCCATGTTTTTTCGCCAACTTAACCTCTATACTATACACCTTTTTTTAATGCGACATCCTTCACCGCTACCCCCAACCCACACCCACGTCTTCTCTCGCCTACCAACCACTACCTATCTCACAACCTTCAACATTCACCTTATCTAGTCCAGCCAACTCCTTTAACCTACCTTTGTTACCCCCCTTCACCGTCCCACCCGTGTCACCCCCCTGTCCCACCACCCGCTACTACTATTTTTCCCTATCTCCAACTTCCTTGTTATCTTTTCTTAGAATATAGCCACAAAGGAACTGATAATTCTCTTTTACTACTCCTCCCTTCACTTCCCCTCGCTCCCATACGCCCCCCCTCCATTATCCACCCCCCCCCCCTCCCCTTATTCCCCCTTGCTTTTCCCCCCCCATGCACCATTGATGAACCCCTTTCTGTTCTTCCCATCAGCCTCTTCACCACACAACCATCAGTCACATCTCACCACACAACCTCAGCAGCATCTTCACAACACACCATCATCAGCTGCTTCTTCACCACACAACCATCAGCAGCCTCTTCACCACACACCATCTAGTCAGCATCTTCACCACCATCACCTGTCCATCAGCACACCTTCACCACATCACCATCATCAGCATCTTCACCACACAACATCAGCAGCATCTTCACTCACTACTAACCATCAGCAGCACTCTTCACCACCCACCATACAGCAGCATCTTCACCACAACCCATCAGCAATTCATCTTGCTACCACACAACCTCCACAGCATCTTCACCACACAACCTCAGCAGCATCTTCACCACACAACTCATAGCAGCATCTTCAGCCACACAAACCATCATCAGCAATCTTCACCAACAACCATCGCAGCATCTTCACCAACATCAGCCACCAACCATCAGCATCTACAGCCACCAACACCAGACCGTCGAATCGTGCGAATAACAAACAACCACTAGATAGCACCTTCACTTACACAAACGACCAGCAGCAACTCTCACTCCCCACACTTATCGCCTGAGCACAACCATGCCCCTCATTATTCAACCGCCACAGCACAGATTGTGAACATACAGCACACATGCCAGCATCATCACCAACCTCCAAACCACCTGTAAGTTCGATCCCACCAAAACAATCTCAGCATGCATGCAATTTCACTCACATAACTTAGTCATTACATCTTCACAACACAACCCTTAGCTTCTTCTTCAAGACATAACCACCACGAGCATCTTCCATAGCATAATCCCATCAGCATCTTCACCACATCAACCCCGCACAGCATCTTCACCAAACAACCCCCGCACCATTTTCACCACACAACTCCAGCAACATCTTAAACATATAACACAAGCACGATCTTCATAACATCCCCCAGGAGCATTTTCTCAGTCATACCCACCGACAACAGCATCTACACAACATAACTCCTGCAGCATGTTCGCTACATAGCCTAACCAGCATCTCAACCATCCATCAAACTCCCATCATCATCTTCATAAACCCTCTGCAACATTTTCTCCACAGAACTACAACAGCATCTTAACTACTTAGCCCAAATCGCATCTTCATAACCACGTGCAGCACCTTCCACACCCAATCCAGCAGCATCTCTCAGCCATATCCAGCGCATCTTCAGCACATACCTCTCCAGCAGCATCTTCAGCACATACCTACAGCAGCATTCGAAGCCCATACCTCCAGCAGCGATCTTCACAATACCTCCAGCAGCATCTTCAGCTACGTCACTCACTCCTGCCGCATCTCAGCACATCACTCTCTCCAGCAGCATCTTCAGCAAATACCTATCAGAGCCACGCATCTTCAGCAAGTCCCCAGCACCAATTTCAACACATCCCTCCAGCATCATCTTCAGCATATAACCTCCAGCAGCATGTCTATCAGTCCCCCATATCAAGTCCAGCAGAATCCTTCTGCACCATAACCTCCATGCAGCATCTACCGCCTCACACATGTGAAGTGATTGCCAGTGATATCTCTTTAAGAGGAAGTATAGATTTAAAGATCAGTACAGTGATCAAGTGAGTGCATTCACAGTAAATATTATTAAGAATAGTGTATCTTTGGGGCACGGTGAAGAATCGCTGTGAGTGCAGTGTGAATAAGATACTAATGGTGAGACCAGTGAAGTGGTGATCGCGTCCTATTAGATCATAAGTATGTCACGTGAATGATAATATAACCATTCGCAAAGAGTTAAAGAAACGGGAGCGCCAGAGTTAAAGAAAACAAGTACTATTCTTTCTCACGGGTGCTAGGCCCGGGATCAGCTGACTTTGACAAGTGCGCGAGGGTTGCCGTGTGTTACCATTTGGTGCGTTTCTGGATTATCTTCCATTATTTGCCTAGGAGGGAGCAGTTTATGTACTTGATCCTGATATGTTTATTGATGCACATGTTTTCCTCGTTGTTTTTAAGTAAAATACCAAAAACTCTTTGGTGTTTGATATCATCCCCTCCATAGATCTTGTGACTGTGTAAGGAAATAAGATAGAGTGGCAGAATTAATTACTTGCCTGATACCACACTATTTGACTTGCTTTTAACCACAATTACCCCTCACCACTGCTGTGTTACTGGACACCTAAAACACCAGTTGGCGACCTGAAGGCTGTGTGATAGTTCTTTGCCGGGGCGGGCACACTGATTGAGGGAACAATCAGTGTCTCCACTCATTTTACAACTTAAGGCCGGTTGTGAGATCGAATGAGGGGGGACCTCCTGGTGCAGTGGCGCCTAGAGGATCGAGGGAAGACCCGTAGAACGACGGTGGAGTAAGGGTTATTGTCAGAGCAACCGCCTCGAGAGGATATCTATTCTACTGTTGCTTTAACCACGAACCGTGAACCCTGACACTATTAAACACAAGACGAAGTTAGAGAAGATTCAGAGATATGCAACAGACTCGTCACGGAACTGAGCGGAATGAGATACGAGGAAAGACTAAGGGAGCTGAACCTCACAACCCTGGAAAACAAAGGAGTATGGGAGACATGATAACCACCTACAAAATTCTCAGGGGATTGAAAGAGTGGACAGAGACAAAACTCTTTAGCGTGGGTGGAATACGAAACAAGGGGACACAGGTGGAAACTGTTATTATCTCAGCCTGCAGGAGAAACGAGTCTCCCCCTTTGAGAGTGATTCACCAGCCTGACCTAACTGGAAAGTCCAGGAAATTGGATGTGATAACACAGAGCAAGGTAGTTTGTTAGATTTAAATAACAGTTTGAGATTATGGGCGATGAACAAGAAAACAGATAAATGACTGGTTAGGGAGATGTGGACAATTTGCTGGAGGCGTGAGGCTCGCTTCTGGAGGCGATGACCTCACTTGAGGCCAACATCGTAGGGGGAAGACACGCTCCATTGTGCTCCCGTCAGAAAGGGGTCCCCTAGCGATAGTATCTCCAAGAGAAGAGAAGGTGCAGACATTCCAGCTGTGGAATCGAGCTGGGAACGTTATGGTCTCAAGTCCAGGACGGCGGGGAGAGAGTATTAAGCCGCCCAGAGACATTTTCATGGGCCGTGGAAAGCCCAGAGCCATTTTCATGGGCCATGGAAACGCCCTGGTCACTCGCTGTCAGAGGGAGGAGCGCCCTCGACCAGATAATCTGTGGTAAGCACGGTTTAAACCAGTTCATAGTGATTGCTTGTAGTTGGTCGTGTGCCCAGCGACAGTAGCAATGTTTATTTACAAGTTAGAAATGTTTTGGTAAGACAGGCAGCCTAAATAAGAAGACGGAGATGAGAGAGACAGCTGGAGGGACGAGCGGCGCGTCCTCTCCCGTCGACCGCTTGGAGCCAACTGAGTGAGGGGCGGCGGAGTACCCTCCCGCGGTGAGGAACCCCGCCGGGCGAGGTGAAGCATGGACCCGCCCCACCGGGGGAGTCCACTCTCACTATATGTAGAAGACAGATAGAGGTTGGAGGCAAAGATATTGCATGATTAATTTTGTTTATGTGTTAAAGGGGAAACATTTTATTGGAGTGTAAATGGGTTGCAGGTTTGTCTTTGGGGAGAAGTTGCTGAGAACTTCGAAGCCAGCACGGAAGGAGTAGTTGATGAGACTCCAAGGCAGTGGAGGAGAGGACCTCGAGCTGTGAGGAGGAGCAGTGAGGAGGAGTGTCACGTGCTTCTGTAGAGGTGGTGAAGCACCAAAGTTGTTCGAAGAAACTTTATGGTGCAGCAGCCAGGAGAGCTGTGGAGGACCCTAGTGGGAGTAGAGAGGCACCATAATTGTTCAAGGAAACTTAATGGTAGCAGCCTGGAGGAGCTGCAGAGGATCCTGGTGGTTAAGCCCTGAGGAACCTGAACATATCAGGGTAGTGAAATAGTTCTAAATGATTACTTGTAGGGAGGCGATAGAGTGTTTGTCATTAGTGTGTGCAAGACGCAGTGAGAGGAGAGTGAGCCTTTGCCATTTGTGTACCACGAAGTTTATACTGAAGTTTAGAATTACAGACGTAGGCAGGAGTACCTACAGATATATGTATTCTAGGACTGATAGAATGATCGATTGATTCGTTGAGTGGCACGGATCGTTTATACTGATATATATATGTATGTTATTGCATTCATATGCTGGTTTGCCTTATACTTGTTTATAGATATATGTATATGTGTGTATTCTCTTGCAGAAAGTGCAGCATTTTATTGTAAGACTTGGTCTACTTGAGGAGGTTGATAATATTAGGTAGTACCAGGAGATAGGATACCACTTGACAAGCTGATGATAAGAGTTCTGATGGTGTTGAAGTGCAACCTGACTATAATAGTGTAGAGTATAGGATTCATTATTATTATTATATGTGTGTGAATTGTGTATGTGCTGCGTCCAGTAAATGTATGCAAATTTGCTGGTGTTTGCCCTTGTCCTAGTGAGGCTTCCCAGGAAATAGTTCAAAAGGAGGGAGAGAGAGAAGAAGGAACCACTGCTGTGGACAGGGTCAGACGGAAATCTAGTAAGTCAAAGGGGATTGGGGAGATCATATCCCATAAGGAGAGAGTGGGGAGTCACAGCGGCTCGAGTGGGTGTGTGCACGTGACAACGAGGCTGCGTGTTGAAGCTGCATCCCCTAAACGTGTGACGTTGAGCCCCTCTCCAAGAGCCAGAAGCGCCTAGTGTGATCTCCTAGTGAAATATAAGCATTTGTCGAGTTGTGGGTTGGGTGGTCCGTAAAGGAAGAACAACACCGATGATACCACCAATCCACTACTACCACGACAAAACTTAGTACCCAGATGAGCCACAGACATTAGAACGAATTTTTTAAGTGTCAGGGTAGATAACAAATGGAATGCATTAAGTAGTGTTGTAGTGGAAGAAGACTCCATACACAGTTTCAAATGTACGTTTGATAGAGTCCAATAGGCTCAGGAATATGTACACCAGTTGATTGACAGTTGAGAGGCGGAACCAATGAGCCAGAGCTCAACCCCCACAAACACAACTAGGTGAGTAAATGTACACACACTGACAGGATGGACGACGACAAACTCTCTCTGTCACTGGTGGGCTGCAGATCCTCTCCCTCGGTCGCTGCTGGGCTACAGATCCTCTCCCCCGATCTTTGCTGGGCAGCAGATCCTCTCCCCCGGTCACTTCTGGGCTGCAGATCCTCTCCCTGGGTCGCTGATGGGCAGCCGATCCTCTCCCCGGGTCGCTGCTGGGCTGCAGATCCTCTTTCCCGGTCGCTGTTGGGCAGCAGATCCTCTCCCCCGGTCTCTGCTGGGCAGCAGATCCTCTTTCCCGGTCGCTGTTGGGCAGCAGATCCTCTCCCCCGGTCTCTGCTGGGCAGCAGATCCTCTCCCCCGGTCTCTGCTGGGCAGCAGATCCTCTCTCCCGGTCGCTGCTGGGAAGCAGATCCTCTTCCCCCGGTCGCTGCTGGGCTGCAGATCCTATTCCCCGGTCGCTGCTGGGCTGCAGATCCTCTCCACTGGTCTCTGCTGGGCAGCAGATCCTCTACCCCGGTCGATGCTGGGCTGCAGATCCTCTCCCCCGGTCGCTGCAGGGTTGTAGATCCTCTCCCCCGGTACCTGCTGGGCTGCAGATTCTCTCCCCCGGTCTCTGCTGGGCAGCAGATCCTCTCCCCCGGTCGCTTTTGGGCTGCAGATCCTGTCCCCCGGTCTCTGCTGGGTCGCAGACCCTCTCTCCCGGTCGCTGCTGGGCAGCAGATTCTCTTCCCCGGTCGCTGCTGCGTTGCAGATCCTCTCCCCCGGTCGCTGCTGGGCTGCAGTTCCTCTCCCTCGGTCGCTGCTGGGCAGCGGATCCTCTCCCCCGGTCGCTGCTGGGCTGCAGATACTCTCCCCCGGTCTCTGCTGGGCAGCGGATCCTCTCCCCCGGTCGATGCTGGGCAGCAGATCCTCTCCCCCAGTCGCTGCAGGGTTGCAGATCCTCTCCCCCGGTACCTGCTGGGCTGCAGATACTCTCCCCCGGTCTCTGCTGGTGTTATGATCCCAGGTAGCCGTAAAACGAGTCTCCCCTTTGAGAATTATTCTATCAAGCCCGACCTGACTGGAAGGTCTAAGAAATATAAAGGTGAAGATACAGAAGTAAAATTGTTGGTCGGATTTGATAAACGATTTGAGATTATGGGCAGTAAATAAGGAAATAGATAAAAGACTGGTTAGGAGATGTGGATAATTTGCTGGAGGTGTGAGGCTCGCTTCTAGAGGGCTTTGAGCTCACTTGAGTGCCAGAAATCGCAGGGGGAAGCCGTGCTCCGTTTGAGCTCCCGTCAGAAAGGAACCCCTAGTGATATATCTCCAAGAGAAGAGAAGTGTGCAGACGTGCCAGCTGTGGAATCGAGCTGGGAACGTTGTGGTCTCAAGTCCTGGACGGCGAGGAGAGTTTATTTAGCCGCCCAGAGACATTATCGTGGGCCGTGTTAGTGCCCTGACCAGATTCCATCAGAGGGAGGAGTGCCCTCGACCAGACAATCTGTGGTAAGCACGATTTAAGCCAGTCTGTAGCGATTACTTGTAGTTGGTCGTGTGCCCAGCGACAGTAGCAATGTTTATTGATAAGTTAGACATGTTTTGGTAAGGCAGGAAGCCTAAATAAGAAGATGGAAATGAGAGAGACAGCTGGAGGGACGAGCAGCACATCCTCTCCCGTCGACCGCCTGAAGCCAACTGCCTGGCGGCGGTGGAGGACCCTCGCGAAAGTGAGGAGGACCGCCGGGCAAGGCGGAGCATGGACCGGCCCAAAATGGGGGAGTCCACTCTCACAGTATGTAGAGAGCAGATAGATGTTGGAGGTAAACATATTGTGTGGCTATTTTTGTTTATGTGTTCAAGGGGAAACATTTTTATTGGCGTATCAATGGGTGGCGGGTTTGTCGTTGGGGTAGAAGTTGCTGAGAACTTCGAAGCGAACACAGAGGGAGTAGTTGATGAGACTCCAAGGTAGTGGAGGAGAGGACATCGAGCTGTGAGGAGAAGCAGTGCAGAGGAGTGTCACGTGCTTCTGTAGAGGTGGTGAAGCACCATAGCTGCTCGAGGAAACTTCATGGTGTAGCAGCCTGGAGAAGCTGCAGAGAATCCTGCTAGTTAAACCCAGAAGAACCTGAAGAGATCAGGGTAGTGAACTTCCAGATGTGGAAGAGAAGTTCTAAATGATTACTTGTAGGGAGGTGATAGAGTGTTTCGTTGTCATTAGTGTGCAAGACGCAGTGAAAGGTGAGTGATTGTTTGCCATTCTTGTGCCGAGGACTGTTTATACTGAAGTATAGGGTTACAGTCATAGGCTGGATTACCTACAGGTGTATGTGTTCTAGGACTGATAGGGTGATCATTTGATCATTGTTGTGTATCAAGGAACATTTATACTGATATATATATGTTATTGCACTCATACGCTGATTTTCCTTGTACATGTTTATAGATATATATATTCTCTTGCTCATAGTGCAACATCGTATTATAGGACTTGACCTACTTGAGGAGGTTGGTAATATTAGGTGGTGAATCAGAAGATAGAATACCACTTGATAAGCAGATGATAGAGTTCTGATGATGTTGGAGTGCAACCTGACTGAAATAGTATAGTGTAGGATTCATTATTATTATATAGGTGTATGTATTGTGTATGCGCTTTGTCCAGTAAATGTATTCAAATTTGCTGGTGTTTGCCCTTGTCCTGGTGAGGCTTCGCAGGAAATAGTAAAAAAAGAAAGAGAGAAAGAGAAAGAACCAAGAACCACTGCTGTGGACAGGGTAGGACGGAAAACTAATAAGTCAAAGGGGATTAAGATCATATCACTGCAGGAGAGAGTGGGGAGTCACAGCGGCTCGAGTGGGTGTGAGAACGTGACAACGAGGCTAAGTATTGGAGCCACATCCCCTAAACGTGTGACGTTGAGCCCCTCTCCGAAAGCCAGAAGCGCCCAGGGTGATCTCCTGGTAAAGTATAAGCACTCTACCGAGTTGTGAGTTGGGTTGTCCAGAAAAAAGGATCAACACGACGACACCACCAACCCACGCTACAAGAGATGGGCAGCAGATCCTCTCCCCCGGTCGCTGCTGGGCTGCAGATCCTCTCCCCGGTCGCTGCTGGGCTGCAGATCCTCTTCCCCGGTCGCTGCTGGGCTGCAGATCCTCTTCCCCGGTGGCTGGTGGGCTGCAGATCCTCTCCCCCGGTTGCTGCTGGGCTGCAGATCCTCTCCCCCGGTTGCTGCAGGGTTGCAGATCCTCTCCTCCGGTCGCTGCTGGGCTGCAGATCCTCTCCCGCGGTCTCTGCTGGGCAGCAGATCCTCTCTCCCGGTCGCTGCTGGGCTGCAGATCCTCTCCCACGGCATCTGCTCGGCAGCAGATCCTCTTCCCCGGTCGCTGGTGGGCTGCAGAACCTCTCCCCCGGTCGCTGCAGGGTTGCAGATCCTCTCCTCCGGTCGCTGCTGGGCTGCAGATCCTCTCCCGCGGTCTCTGTTGGGCAGCAGATCCTCTCTCCCGGTCGCTGCTGAGCTGCAGATCCTCTCCCACGGCCTCTGCTCGGCAGCAGATCCTCTTCACCGGTCGCTGGTGGGCTGCAGATCCTCTCCCAGGGTCGCTGCTGGGGGTGCAGATCCTCTCCCTGGTCTCTGTTGGGCAGCAGATCCTCTCCCCTGGTCGCTGCTGAGCTGCAGATCTTCTCTCCCGGTCGCTGCTGGGCTACAGATGCTCTCTCCCGGTCTCTGCTGGGCAGCAGATCCTCTCCCCCGGTCGCTGCTGGGTGAAGATCCTCTCCTCCGGTCGCTGCTGGGTGAAGATCCTCTCCCCAGTCGCTGCTGGGTGAAGATCCTCTCCCCTGGTCGCTGCTGGGTGAAGATCCTCTCCCCTGGTCGCTGCTGGGTGAAGATCCTCTCCCCCGGTCGCTGCTGGGCTGCAGATCCTCTCCCCCGGTCGCTGCTGGGCTGCAGATCCTCTCCCCCGGTCGCTGCTGGGCTGCAGATCCTCCCTCCGGTCGCTGCTGGGCTGCAGATCCTCTCCCCCGGTCGCTGCTGGGTGAAGATCCTCTCCTCCGGTCGCTGCTGGGTGAAGATCCTCTCCTCCGGTCGCTGCTGGGTGAAGATCCTCTCCCCCGGTCGCTGCTGGGTGAAGATCCTCTCCCTCGGTCGCTGCTGGGTGAAGATCCTCTCCCCCGGTCGCTGCTGGGTGAAGATCCTCTCCCCCGGTCGCTGCTGGGCTGCAGATCCTCTCCCCCGGTCGCTGCTGGGAGAAGATCCTCTCCCCTGGTCCCTGCTGGCTGAAGATCCTCTCCTCCCGTCGCTGCTGGGCTGCAGATCCTCTCCCCCGGTCGCTGCTGGGCTGCAGATCCTCTCCCCCGGTCGCTGTTGGGTGAAGATCCTCTCCCCCGGTCGCTGCTGGGTGAAGATCCTCTCCCCCGGTCGCTGCTGGCCTGCAGATCCTCTCAATCGGTCGCTGGTGGGTGAAGATCCTCTCCCCCGGTCGCTGCTGGGTGAAGATCCTCTCCCTCGGTCGCTGCTGGGTGAAGATCCTCTCCCCCGGTCGCTGCTGGCCTGCAGATCCTCTCCCTCGGTCGCTGCTGGGTGAAGATCCTCTCCCCCGGTCGCTGCTGGGTGAAGATCCTCTCCCTCGGTCGCTGCTGGGTGAAGATCCTCTCCCCTGGTCGCTGCTGGGCTGCTGATCCTCTCCTCCGGTCGCTGCTGGGCTGCAGATCCTCTCCCCCGGTCGCTGCTGGGCTGCAGATCCTCTCCCCCCGGTCGCTGTTGGTGAAGATCCTCTCCCCCGGTCGCTGCTGGGTGAAGATCCTCTCCCCCGGTCGCTGCTGGGCTGCTGATCCTCTCCCCCGGTCGCTGCTGGGTGAAGATCCTCTCCCCCGGTCGCTGCTGGGTGAAGATCCTCTCCTCCGGTCGCTGCTGGGTGAAGATCCTCTCCCTCGGTCGCTGCTGGGAGAAGATCCTCTCCCCCGGTCGCTGCTGGGCTGCAGATCCTCTCCCCCGGTCGCTGCTGGGCTGCAGATCCTCTCCCCCGGTCGCTGCTGGGTGAAGATCCTCTCCCTCGGTCGCTGCTGGGTGAAGATCCTCTCCCCCGGTCGCTGCTGGGCTGCAGATCCTCTCTCCGGTCGCTGCTGGGCTGCAGATCCTCTCCCCCGGTCGCTGCTGGGCTGCAGATCCTCTCCCCCGGTCGCTGCTGGGCTGTAGATCCTCTCCCCCGGTCGCTGCTGGGCTGCAGATCCTCTCCACCGGTCGCTGCTGGGTGAAGATCCTCTCCTCCGGTCGCTGCTGGGCTGCAGATCCTCTCCTTCCGTCGCTGCTGGGCTGCAGATCCTCTCCTCCGGTCGCTGCTGGGCTGTAGATCCTCTCCCCCGGTCGCTGCTGGGCTGCAGATCCTCTCCCCGGTCGCTGCTGGGCTGCAGATCCTCTCCTCCGGTCGCTGCTGGGCTGCAGATCCTCTCCCCCGGTCGCTGCTGGGCTGCAGATCCTCTCCTCCGGTCGCTGCTGGGCTGCAGATCCTCTCCTCCGGTCGCTGCTGGGCTGTAGATCCTCTCCCCCGGTCGCTGCTGGGCTGCAGATCCTCTCCTCCGGTCGCTGCTGGGTGAAGATCCTCTCCTCCGGTCGCTGCTGGGCTGCAGATCCTCTCCTCCGTCGCTGCTGGGCTGTAGATCCTCTCCCCGGTCGCTGCTGGGCTGCAGATCCTCTCCCTCGGTCGCTGCTGGGTGAAGATCCTCTCCCCGGTCGCTGCTGGGTGAAGATCCTCTCCTCCGGTCGCTGCTGGGTGAAGATCCTCTCCCCGGTCGCTGCTGGGTGAAGATCCTCCCCTCCGGTCGCTGCTGGGCTGCAGATCCTCTCCTCCGGTCGCTGCTGGGCTGTAGATCCTCTCCCCCGGTCGCTGCTGGCTGCAGATCCTCTCCTCCGGTCGCTGCTGGGTGAAGATCCTCTCCTCCGGTCGCTGCTGGGCTGCAGATCCTCTCCTCCGTCGCTGCTGGGCTGTAGATCCTCTCCCCCGGTCGCTGCTGGGCTGCAGATCCTCTCCTCGGTCGCTGCTGGGTGAAGATCCTCTCCCCCGGTCGCTGCTGGGTGAAGATCCTCTCCTCCGGTCGCTGCTGGGTGAAGATCCTCTCCTCCGGTCGCTGCTGGGTGAAGATCCTCTCCCCCGGTCGCTGCTGGGTGAAGATCCTCCCTCCGGTCGCTGCTGGGCTGCAGATCCTCTCCCCCGGTCGCTGCTGGGTGAAGATCCTCTCCTCCGGTCGCTGCTGGGTGAAGATCCTCTCCTCCGGTCGCTGCTGGGTGAAGATCCTCTCCCCCGGTCGCTGCTGGGTGAAGATCCTCTCCCTCGGTCGCTGCTGGGTGAAGATCCTCTCCCCCGGTCGCTGCTGGGTGAAGATCCTCTCCCCCTGTCGCTGCTGGGTGAAGATCCTCTCCCTCGGTCGCTGCTGGCCTGCAGATCCTCTCCTCGGTGGCTGTGGGTGAAGATCCTCTCCCCCGGTCGCTGCTGGGCTGCAGATCCTCTCCCCCGGTCGCTGCTGGGTGAAGATCCTCTTCCCTGGTCCCTGCTGGCTGAAGATCCTCTCCTCCCGTCGCTGCTGGGCTGCAGATCCTCTCCCCCGGTCGCTGCTGGGCTACAGATCCTCTCCCCCGTCGCTGTTGGGTGAAGATCCTCTCCCCCTGTCGCTGCTGGGTGAAGATCCTCTCCCCCGGTCGCTGCTGGCCTGCAGATCCTCTCCCTCGGTGGCTGGTGGGTGAAGATCCTCTCCCCCGGTCGCTGCTGGGTGAAG
>WNGS01163275.1:70670-83219 GCA_020271785.1 Procambarus virginalis | reverse complement strand
TTTTCAGTTGTATCTAGTCCTGGGGACCATTCAGGCTTGTTTGCATTTGTGTTCCTCACGTGTTGCCCCAAAAAAAATGAGGTGATTTGATAAAATGCTATGCCCAAGATAACCATCCAGGTGCCGGCGGAAGTGGTTCATATAGCCTCGGCTATCACTTCCTTATTGTCCGGTCGTGATGGTCAAGTGGTTTAAGGCATCCCTGTACATACCAGTTGCGTTGCTCCTGGGAGTATGGGTTCGAGTCACTTCTGGGGTGTGAGTTTTCAGTTGTATCTAGTCCTGGGGACCATTCAGGCTTGTTTGCATATATATATATATATATATATATAATAATATATATATATATATATATATATATATATACCCAACTCGCCTAAACACGCGAGAGTAGTTATTCAACTATAGAACACTTTCCCACCAGGAGACTCGAACCCTAGCCACACAGAAGCCTTCCAGCCACCAGCATGACAGGTAACGCGTTAACACACCCACTACACCACACTCAGACCCTTAAAAGAAATGGTAATTTTGGGGCATTTCAACACGCCAAACACCAAACTACATGGTGTAGTGGGTTAACGCGTTACCTGTCATGCTGGTGGCTGAAGGCTTCTGTGCTGGCTAGGGTTCGAGTCTCCTGGTGGGAAAGTGTTTCTATAGTTGAATAACTACTCTCGCGTGTTTAGGCGAGTTGGGCATGAAGCAATAGACACAGTGTATTCCCATATTCAACAGGGACTTGATGAAAAACGTAAATTTGACCCCTCACTAGCTCTGGTGCTCTTGGGAAGTGGTGATGTTTGGAGTGTTGAAATGCCCAACATTACCATTTCTTTTAAGGGTCTGAGTGTGGTGTAGTGGGTTAACGCGTTACCGTCATGCTGGTGGCTGGAAGGCTTCTGTGCTGGCTAGGGTTCGAGTCTCCTGGTGGGGAAGTGTTCTATAGTTGAATATATATATATGTACATGTATGTATGAGAGTGTGTACATGTATATATAATATTAATAATTTTGTAACTAGCGTCACAAATTGTTATTTGCTTAGCTAAACGAACTAGAGGGTTCAGTTCCTGAACCGATTATGGGCCTCTGTAATCCTTTACACCACCGCTCAGGGGATAGGTATGGGGTACATATAAAGTTTAATAATTTGTGACCATGTAATCTATATTTTGCTCCACTACTTACTGGTTGAGTATGGGGTGCATAACAAATAATAGCCTCCTTCGGGGGCGCCTTGTTTCTAAACGTGTTAGTCTTAAATCCTTTAATCTCAAATCTTGCTACAATGTACCTCTTAATATATGTTATGTACTCTCGCAACCCAATGTACCTTCTTGTATATAAATAAATAGATTTTCAACTGTAGGGGTATGTTTGCACCTTGTATTCTAATAATGGATAAATATTCTAATAATGGAAGCGCTAATTATATGAACAAGTGCCATGTATTTATTCAGACGAGAACAACAGCGAACACAAACCAGCGCATATACGAAGGAATGGTTTGTATGTACAAATTCTCAGTGAACGAAGTTGTTTCTAGCCCGGTATCCGAAATTGCAGTAGACGACTTGACCAGTCCCCGTGTGGACACCTCCTCCGGGGACTGGTCAAGTCGTCTACTGCAATTTCAGATACCAGGCTTGAAACAACTTCGTTCACTGAGAATTTTGTACATACAAACCATTCCGTTCGTATATGCGCTGGTTTATGTTCGCTGTTGTTTTCGTCGGAATAAATACATGGCACTTGTTCATATAATTAGCGCTTCCATTATCATAATTATTTATCCATTATTAGAATAACAAGGTGCAAACATACCCCCTTACAGTTGAAATCTATTATTTATATACAAGAAGGTATATTGGGTTGCGAGAGTACATTTTTTTTTTTTTTTTTAGATATATACAAGAGTTGTTACATTCTTGTACAGCCACTAGTACGCGAAGCGTTTCGGGCAGGTCCCTGGAATACGATCCCCGCCGCGAAGAATCGTTTTTTCATCCAAGTACACATTTACTGTTGCGTTAAACAGAGGCTACAGTTAAGGAATTGCGCCCAGTAAATCGTCCCCGGCCAGGATACGAACCCATGACATAGCGCTCGCGGAACGCCAGGCGAGTGTCTTACCACTACACCACGGAGACTGTAAACATATATTACATAACATATATTAAGAGGTACATTGTAGCAAGATTTGAGATTAAAGGATTTAAGATTAACACGTTTAGAAACAAGGCGCCCCCGAAGGAGGCTTTTATTTGTTATGCATCCCATACTCAACCAGTAAGTAGTGGAGCAAAATATAGATTACATGGTCATAATGTCTTAATCAGACCAATTCAATTCAATTTCTTTCTTTATAATGCACCCCATACCCATCCCGTGGGTGGTGGTGTAAAGGATTTCAGAGGCCCATAATCGGTTCAGGAACTGAACCCTCTAGTTCGTTTAGCTAAGCAAATAACAATTTGTGACGCTAGTTACAAAATTATTAATATTATATATACATGTACACACTCTCATACATACATGTACACACTCTCATACATACATGTACATATATATATATATATATATATATATATATATATATATATATATATATATATATATATAATATATATATATATATATTATATATATTGTGACGGTGTTCCCACCCTTCTAATTCTCCCACGCCTGCTGTAAGAGTCATGTCCACTATTCCCGAGCGTTCTCTACATTGCAGGCAACAATTGAACATGTGTGGGAGAGAACAGTATTCTCGAAGAGCCGAGAAATTTGCGAAAATGTAGTATTTTGTCCTGTGGGATAGGCCCTTTAGGGAGCCAATATGGCGCTGGCAAGTCTGTTCTCCCGCCAAAACTGTGTGACGTCAGTGGCGCCAGATTGGTCACCGTCAGCGACATGGCACTGGGAGCCAATGAAAACCAACTTTGGGAAAAGTGACGTCACATAGGCATAGGGGGTCCGCCCGTGTTGGCGCCAGGCGACATCAGTCTTTCACGACACGTCCGAGAGGTAGGACGCGCGATCGGTCATCCTGTCAGAGTGACGGATTTACCGAACTCCGGTGGATTTAAGCGTCTCCAGTTGTTGGCACGCACTCTGTGAGGTCTTCCTGCAACCCAGTGTGGCTCAGATAAGGAATTGACAGAATATTGAGCAACAAGTGCTCAGGGGACAGGTGCGTTGCAAGAAGTGGGCCGGGCATCGACGTGTGTCGTCGTTGGCAGTTCACCAGTATAAGAGGCAGCTTAGTGGCCGGGCCACCCACCGTGAGTGAACCAGGTTGACAGCCTTGTCAACCAGGTTGAACGTGTGATCGACGATCCTGTCAAGTTTGACAGTAACCCCACCTTCGTGGAACCCTACGAGTCAACAGTTGGATGCAAGCACGTCGAGAAGTCTTCCCAAATACCTAGCGATATATCTAGACGACGAGGGAATTGACAGTGTTGTGAGCTTCAAGTGCTCTGAAGTCGGGTGCTGTGCGTGTGTCGTCCGGGACGGCTGATAACTTCAGTGACTTCGTAGTGGTGAGAGGCAGTTCCTCTGGGAGTACAGTGACAAGACTAATTGGGAAACGTACGACGACCGCCGAGACGTAGGCTGGCTGCCGTAGTTGGGAGGAAAGTTGACGGCCAGGAGACCGACTTCAACCCAGCGACGTACTGTAGGGAAAGAAGCACGGACCTGCTGTGTACAGAAGCGGCGAGACGCGACATCCTAAGGTGTGGGCTTGTGTTTCTGGATGAACGAGGCGAGAGCCTGGACCAGGAGCTACAACCCAACTGTCATCCTAGGATAGGTGAAGTAGGTGTTTACAGTTCCCTCCCATTTCCCCTTTAGTTAGCTATATATATATTCTTGTCAGGATATTTTATATGTCGTGAGCAAGTCTCACTTGAGTTTAAGTCACAGAGTGCACAGTATGTGGTGAGGCTGCCCAGAGCGCTCACAGTATCAATTTACATATATATCTATGTGTGGGTGTGTGCAAGCACCAAGATTCATCAGAGAATTTACTGTGACTATTATTATTGATCTGTGATTATTATTATTATATATATATTGGTAGTAAACCAGATATTGGTGTATTGATCTCTATAATCTATTGATATAAATGCCTGTTGATTGATCTCTATAATCTATTGATATCAGTGCCCGTGTGTTGATCTCTATAATCTATCAATATAAATGCCCGTGTGTTGATCTCTATAATCTATCGATATAAATGCCTGTGTGTTGATCTCTATGATCTATTGATATATATATGCCTGAAGTTTGATTACTGATTTATATATGACATGATTGTGTGCTGAATAATATCATATACGTGAAGTGTTTGCCAGTGATATCTCTGTGAGAGGAAGTATAAATATAAAGAAAAGTTCAGTGATCAAGTGAGTGCATTCACAGTAAATATTATTAAGAATAGAGTAATCTTTTGGTACAGTGAAAAGTCACTGTGAGAGTATTGTGAATATAGATGTTGATCGTGAGGCCAGTGAAATCATAAGTAAGCCATGTGAACGTTGAATAGTGTTTTGGAAAAAGTTAAATAAACGGGGATCGTGACAATTAGAAAACAAGTACTAGTCTGTTCCCACGATCGCGAGGGCCCGGTCAGCTGGCATTCTGACAGGTGACACGTGCCGATGTTGACATATGGTGCGCTCTAGAATATTATGCTATGAATGGAGCGATTGTCATATATTAATTCTGATACATTGATGCATATATATTTCTCGTTGTCTTTTAAGTAAAATACCAAAACTCTTTGGTGTTTGATATCATCCCCTCCATTTATCTTGTGACCGTGTTATGATATAAAGTAGAGTGACCTGCCTGATACCATATTATTGGAATTTGCTCTTGCCACAATTACACCTGACCACTGCAGTGTTACTGGACACAAAAAACCAGTTGGCGACCTTGAAGGCTGTGTAAGAGTTCGGTGTCGGGAGGGCCACAGATTGAGGGAACGATCTGTGCTCCCACTCATCTTACAAATCTAAGGCCGGTTGTGAGATCGACTGGGATACTCTCCGAGGCCAGCAGTGGAGCCTAGAGGATTGAGGGAAGACCCGCCGAACGACGGTGAGTAAGGGTTATTGTTGGAGCAACCACCTGGAAAGGAGATCCAGTCTACTGTTGCTTTAACCCTTCTCTAACGAGAACACCGTGAAACCCCGACATTGGCGACCTTGCCAGGATAAAGAACAAGATCAAGGTGGTAATTGTGGTATTAAATATCAGGCCTAGGTTTTCACTCATTGTCACAAGATGGAGGGTGATAAAGTAGCCAGGTTTATAGACACGAGAGACGAGCAGGTACTGGAGGAGTGCACCAAGGCACAGCTGCAGACGATCGCCGACCACTTTGGGATCAAGTTGAGAGCTTCCAAAGTGGGAGAGAGAAGACTTGAGATCATGGCACAGCTCAAGGCACGTGATGAAGCCTTAGGAGAGGAACGGCCACAGACACCTGCCAGTGGAGGAGAGAACTTGAGTACCGGTGGCAGCAGCCGGGGATCCAGTGGCAGCAGGCGCAGCCTTAAGCTGGAAATAATGAAGCTGCAGCTGGAATTACAGCGGCGCAGGGAAGAGCGCGAACAAGAAGCACAGCTGCGCAGAGAAGAAAGAGAAGCACAGCTACAACGAGAGGAACAAGAAGCACAGCTGCGCAGGGAAGAAAGAGAAGCACAAGCACAACTGCGCAAGGAAGAGCGCGAACGCGAAGCACAGCTGAAGCGCGAGGAAGCAGAGAGAGAGGCACAGCTGCGCAGGGAAGAAAGAGAAGCACAGCTGCAACGTGAAGAAAGAGAAGCACAGCTGCGCAGGGAAGAGCATGAGGCACAGCGGAGACGAGTAGAGCGCGAGCACGAAGCTAGGATGAAGCAGCTGGAGGTTGAGCTGAGGCGAGTTGAGCAAGGGCTAGTTCCAACTGCCCCACCACAACAGCAGGAAGACCGCCGAGTGAGAGAGAGGGATTTGCCAGTCTTCGTGCCTGATGAGGCTGAGGGATTCTTCGAGCATTTCGAAAGGGTCGCTACGTTGAAGAAGTGGCCGAGGGCAGAGTGGGCAGAGCTAGTTCAAGGAAGGCTCACTGGTGAAGCTCGTGAAGCTTATAACATGCTCGACCTCCAGGAGTGTACCAACTATGATGCAGTAAAACGGGCCGTGCTCCATTCGTTCAAGCTGACGCCGGAGTGCTATAGGAAAAGGTTCAGAGAATGTACCCGATCGCCAGGAAAATCGTATGCGGAGACGGCGAGGGACATGGAGAGGAAATTCGTGAAATGGCTGGAGTCAGAAGGAGCAAGGTCGGCTGAACAGATCAAGAGGCTAATGGTCATGGAAAAATTCATGTCCGTGCTCTCTCCCGAGATTAGGGTGAGAGTAAAGGAAGCGGACATCAAGGACCCGAGAGCCGCAGCCGATCGAGCAGACATGCTAGAGGAAGCTTTACGTCCATGTCGAGAGGGACAGCACCGACCGCCCGCATTCTCCAGTTATGGGAGGAATAATAGAAGGTCGGACGGTTGGAGGACAGGACCGAGTTATCCTAAGTCCTACCCCTCGAATGGAGACAGCAGAGGACAGAAGAGTGCTGTGGAACCGCCGAAGAAGTCACCGAGGGAGAGCTCAAGAGATCTTGTTATCGTCACGGCCGGAGATGCTGAGCATGAGTCTTTGGAAGGCGCAAGAGGAGTCCGCGGAAGAAGAAGGATCCGTTGTTTCAACTGCGGGTTAATAGGACACATGGCGCGCGAATGTAGACGTCCTAAGCAGCGGGGTTACGTTGCTTTTGTGCGGGTAGAGGACCAGTTAGCCGAAGGAGTGCGGGATGGACCCGTACGTAGGAAGAAGGAGGCTAACCCATTCGTGCGTGAGGGAACTGTAAGGGTGGGGGACGCAGACCCCATCCCGGTAATGATGCTGAGAGATACTGGGGCGGAATTTACCCTGGTGAGCAGAACCCTTTTCCCTGAGTGTCACGAGAATACCTGTGTAGGTGAGGCAAGTGTGACCACTGTGGGAGGCCCAGTGCAGATGCCCCTACACCAGGTAACCCTGAGTTCGGTTTATGGATGCCAAACCCTAGTAGTGGGGGTCTGTGCGACGATGCCCACGAGGGAGGCACAGGTCATTTTGGGAAATGACGCATGTGGAGGACGTGTCCTACCGAACCTCTTGAAGGACGAGGAGTGCTTGGAGCACCTAGAGAAGAAAGGCGAAGTGTTCGACGCCTGTGGGGACGAGAAAGGAATCGCCATGGAGGCGTTCCCTGTCTGTGCTATGATTCCGAGGCAGCGCGAAGGACAAGGAGGACGTGGATCTGATAAGGCCGACGAGGAGACGTCCGCCGGCCTGGGAATTGATCACCTCGTTATGGAACCCGGAGAGCGAGTGGAGGGCGAAGGCAGCCCAGAAGGTGAGGTACAGGTGACCCTCACCGGTTCTCGGGGTGGACCGCACTAGTCTCGAGGAGATGCAGCAGGCAGAATCCCCAAGTTGATTTGTAAGGTCAAAAGAGGACGTATTGGTCCCGAGAAAGCTACTCACTTTAACAGGCATAAAGGCATACTAATGAGACAGTGTAAACCTGTAAGGATGGAGGTCGGAAAAGCCTCTCCAGGTACGAGAGATCAAGTAGCGTTGCCAGCCAAGTGCAGAGCGGCAGTGTTGAGTCCGTTGCACGCTGTTGACTCTGCGGGTCACCTAGGGATGACCACGATGCGACGTCCAACGTCGAGAGAAGTGGCTGGGCAACTACAACATCTTTTCTCTTGGGTGAGGAGGCCCAGGGAAAATCAGGCTGACAGTGGAAATATGTTCCGGTCTGAGTGTGTCAGACGAACAATGATAAATCAGGGAGTGATGCAGATTCGGTCGTCGCCCTACCGATCGCAGTCGAAGGGGGCGGTCGGAAGACTCCACTCCACCTCAGAGACAGCTCTGAGAATGTTCTGCGTAGAGCAGGAAGACGAGTGGGAAGAGACAGCGGGCCCTGTTTTGTTGGCCATTTGCAAAGCAGTGGCAGAACCGTTAAATTCTCACAGTTCCAGCTGGTGAACGGACGTGAGGTGTGGAGCCCTCGGTCTGTAGTAGGTAAGCAGTGGACGCCCAGGATGACCTTGAAGACGGTCTGCAGACACATGAGGAGTGTCACACATTGGCGGCTGCAATACTGGCTGGAAGCCAAGATTTTCAGTGGAAAGGACAGCGTAGTCGCAGATGCGTTGTCCCGCATGCACTAACCAGACATGACTCTTATTTTAAGGGGAGGGGTATGTGACGGTGTTCCCCCCTTCTAATTCTCCCACGCCTGCTGTAAGAGTCATGTCCACTATTCCCGAGCGTTCTCTACATTGCAGGCAACAATTGAACATATGTGGGAGAGAACAGTATTCTCGAAGAGCCGAGAAATTTGCGAAAATAGTATTTTGGCCTGTGGGATAGGCCCTTTAGGGAGCCAATATGGCGCTGGCAAGTCTGTTCTCCCGCCAAAACTGTGTGACGTCAGTGGCGCCAGATTGGTCACCGTCAGCGACATGGCACTGGGAGCCAATGAAAACCAACTTTGGGAAAAGTGACGTCACATAGGCATAGGGGGTCCGCCCGTGTTGGCGCCAGGCGACATCAGTCTTTCACGACACGTCCGAGAGGTAGGACGCGCGATCGGTCATCCTGTCAGAGTGACGGATTTACCGAACTCCGGTGGATTTAAGCGTCTCCAGTTGTTGGCACGCACTCTGTGAGGTCTTCCTGCAACCCAGAAGTGGCTCAGATAAGGAATTGACAGAATATTGAGCAACAAGTGCTCAGGGACAGGTGCGTTGCAAGAAGTGGGCCGGGCATCGACGTGTGTCGTCGTTGGCAGTTCACCAGTATAAGAGACAGCTTAGTGGCCGGGCCACCCACCGTGAGTGAACCGGGTTGACAGCCTTGTCAACCAGGTTGAACGTGTGATCGACGATCCTGTCAAGTTTGACAGTAACCCCACCTTCGTGGAACCCTACGAGTCAACAGTTGGATGCAAGCACGTCGAGAAGTCTTCCCAAATACCTAGCGATATATCTAGACGACGAGGGAATTGACAGTGTTGTGAGCTTCAAGTGCTCTGAAGTCGGGTGCTGTGCGTGTGTCGTCCGGGACGGCTGATAACTTCAGTGACTTCGTAGTGGTGAGAGGCAGTTCCTCTGGGAGTACAGTGACAAGGACTAATTGGGAAACGTACGACGACCGCCGAGACGTAGGCTGGCTGCCGTAGTTGGGAGGAAAGTTGACGGCCAGGAGACCGACTTCAACCCAGCGACGTACTGTAGGGAAAGAAGCACGGACCTGCTGTGTACAGAAGCGGCGAGACGCGACATCCTAAGGCGTGGGGCTTGTGTTTCTGGATGAACGAGGCGAGAGCCTGGACCAGGAGCTACAACCCAACTGTCATCCTAGGATAGGTGAAGTAGGTGTTTACAGTTCCCTCCCATTTCCCCTTTAGTTAGCTATATATATTCTTGTCAGGATATTTTGTATGTCGTGAGCAAGTCTCACCTGAGTTTAAGTCACAGAGTGCACAGTATGTGGTGAGGCTGCCCAGAGCGCTCACAGTATCAGTTTACATATATATCTATGTGTGGGTGTGTGCAAGCACCAAGATTCATCAGAGAATTTACTGTGACTATTATTATTGATCTGTGATTATTATTATTATATATATTGGTAGTGAACCAGATATTGGTGTATTGATCTCTATAATCTATTGATATAAATGCCTGTGGATTGATCTCTATAATCTATTGATATAAATGCCTGTGGATTGATCTCTATAATCTATCAATATAAATGCCCGTGTGTTGATCTCCATAATCTATCGATATAAATGCCTGTGTGTTGATCTCTATGATCTATTGATATATATATGCCTGAAGTTTGATTAATGATTTATATATGACATGATTGTGTGCTGAATAATATCATATACGTGAAGTGATTGCCAGTGATATCTCTGTGAGAGGAAGTATAAATATAAAGAAAAGTTCAGTGATCAAGTGAGTGCATTCACAGTAAATATTATTAAGAATAGAGTAATCTTTTGGTACGGTGAAAAGTCACTGTGAGAGTATTGTGAATATAGATGTTGATCGTGAGGCCAGTGAAATCATAAGTAAGCCATGTGAACGTTGAATAGTGTTTTGGAAAAAGTTAAATAAACGGGGATCGTGACAATTAGAAAACAAGTACTAGTCTGTTCCCACGATCGCGAGGGCCCGGTCAGCTGAGTCTGACAGGTGACACGTGCCGATGTTACCATATGGTGCGCTCTAGAATATTATGCTATGAATGGAGCGATTGTCATATATTAATTCTGATACATTGATGCATATATATTTCTCGTTGTCTTTTAAGTAAAATACCAAAACTCTTTGGTGTTTGATATCATCCCCTCCATTTATCTTGTGACCGTGTAATGATATAAAGTAGAGTGACCTGCCTGATACTATATTACTGGAATTTGCTCTTGCCACAATTACACCTGACCACTGCAGTGTTACTGGACATCTAAAAAACCAGTTGGCGACCTTGAAGGCTGTGTAAGAGTTCGGTGTCGGGAGGGCCACAGATTGAGGGAACGATCTGTGCTCCCACTCATCTTACAAATCTAAGGCCGGTTGTGAGATCGACTGGGATACTCTCCGAGGCCAGCAGTGGAGCCTAGAGGATTGAGGGAAGACCCGCCGAACGACGGTGAGTAAGGGTTATTGTTGGAGCAACCACCTGGAAAGGAGATCCAGTCTACTGTTGCTTTAACCCTTCTCTAACGAGAACACCGTGAAACCCCGACACGATGTTGGGAGTGGAGTAGTGATGGGGACGATGTTGGGGGTGGAGTAGTCATTGTGACGATGTTGGGGGTGGAGTAGTCATGGTGACGATGCTGGGAGTGGAGTAGTCATGGTGACGATGTTGGGAGTGGAGTAGTCATGGTGACGATGTTGGGGGTGGAGTAGTCATGGTGACGATGCTGGGAGTGGAGTAGTCATGATGACGATGTTGGGAGTGGAGTAGTCATGGTGACGATGTTGGGGGTGGAGTAGTCATGGTGACGATGTTGGGGGTGGAGTAGTCATGGTGACGATGTTGGGAGTGGAGTAGTCATGGTGACGATGCTGGGGGTGAATAGTCATGGTGACGATGTTGGGAGTGGAGTAGTCATGGTGACGATGTTGGGGGTGGAGTAGTCATTGTGACGATGTTGGGGGTGTAGTAGTAGTCATTGTGACGATGTTGGGGGTGTAGTAGTCATGGTGACGATGTTGGGAGTGGAGTAGTCATGGTGACGATGTTGGGAGTGTAGTAGTCATTGTGACGATGTGGGGGTGGAGTAGTCATGGTGACGATGCTGGGAGTGGAGTAGTCATGGTGACGATGCTGGGGGTGGAGTAGTCATTTTAACGATGTTGGGGGTGGAGTAGTCATGGTGACGATGCTGGGAGTGGAGTAGTCATTGTGACGATGCTGGGGGTGGAGTAGTCATGGTGACGATGTTGGGAGTGGAGTAGTCATTGTGACGATGTGGGGGTGGAGTAGTCATGGTGACGATGTTGGGAGTGGAGTAGTCATTGTGATGATGTTGGGGTTGGAGTAGTCATGGTGACGATGCTGGGAGTGTAGTAGTCATGGTGACGATGTTGGGGTGGAGTAGTCATGGTGACGATGTTGGGAGTGGAGTAGTCATGGTGACGATGCCTGGAGTGTAGTAGTCATTGTGACGATGTTGGGAGTGGAGTAGTCATGGTGACGATGTTGGGAGTGGAGTAGTCATGGTGACGATGTTGGGAGTGGAGTAGTCATGGTGACGATGTTGGGGGTGGAGTTGTCACGGTGACGATGTTGGGGGTGGAGTAGTCATGGTGACGATGCTTGGAGTGTAGTAGTCATTGTGACGATGTGGGGGTGGAGTAGTCATGGTGACGATGTTGGGGGTGGGGTAGTCATGGTGACGATGTTGGGAGTGTAGTAGTCATGGTGACGATGCTGGGAGTGGAGTAGTCATGGTGACGATGTTGGGAGTGTAGTAGTCATTGTGACGATGCTGGGGGTGGATAGTCATGGTGACGATGTTGGGAGTGGAGTAGTCATGGGGACGATGCTGGGAGTGGAGTAGTCATGATGACGATGCTGGGAGTGGAGTAGTCATGGTGACGATGCTGGGAGTGGAGTAGTCATGGTGACGATGCTGGGAGTAGAGTAGTCATGGTGACGATGTTGGAAGTGGAGTAGTCATGGTGACGATGCTGGGAGTGGAGTAGTCATGATGACGATGCTGGTAGTGAGTAGTCATTGTGACGATGTTGGGGGTGGAGTAGTCATGGTGACGATGTTGGGAGTGGAGTAGTCATGGTGACGATGTTGGGAGTGGAGTAGTCATGGTGACGATGTTGGGGTGGAGTAGTCATGGTGACGATGCTGGGAGTGGAGTAGTCATTGTGACGATGCTGGGGGGGAGTAGTCATGGTGACGATGTTGGAG
>WNGS01163275.1:0-17726 GCA_020271785.1 Procambarus virginalis | reverse complement strand
CACCCCCAGCATCGTCACCATGACTACTCCACTCCCAACATCGTCACCATGACTACTCCACCTCAGCATCGTCACCATGACTACTCCACCCCCAGCATCGTCACCATGACTACTCCATCCCCAACATCGTCACCATGACTACTCCACCCCAGCATCGTCACCATGACTACTCCACTCCAACATCGTCACCATGACTACTCCACCCCAGCATCGTCACCATGACTACTCCACTCCCAGCATCGTCTCATGACTACTCCATCCCCAGCATCGTCACCATGACTACTCCTCCCAGCATCGTCACCATGACTACTCCACTCCCAGCATCGTCACCATGACTACTCCACCCCCAGCATCGTCACCATGACTACTCCACTCCCAGCATCGTCACCATGACTACTCCATCCAGCATCGTCACCAGACTACTATCCACAGCATCGTCACCATGACTACTCCACTCAGCATCGTCACATGACTACTCCACTCCCAGCATCGTCACCATGACTACTCCACCCCAGCATCGTCACCATGACTACTCCACTCCCAGCATCGTCACCATGACTACTCCACCCCAGCATCGTCACCATGACTACTCCACTCCCAGCATCGTCACCATGACTACTCCACTCCCAGCATCGTCACCATGACTACTCCACTCCCAACATCGTCACCATGACTACTCCTCCCAGCATCGTCACCATGACTACTCCACTCCCAACGTCACCATGACTACTCACCCCCAGCATCGTCACCATGACTACTCCACCCAGCATCGTCACCATGACTACTCCACTCCCAACATCGTCACCATGACTACTCCACCCCAGCATCGTCATCATGACTACTCCACTCCCAACATCGTCACCATGACTACTCCACCCCAGCATCGTCACCATGACTACTCCACCCCCAGCATCGTCACCATGACTACTCCACTCCCAACATCGTCACCATGACTACTCACCCCAGCATCGTCACCATGACTACTCCACTCCCACATCGTCACCATGACTACTCCATCCCCAGCATCGTCACCATGACTACTCCACTCCCAGCATCGTCACCATGACTACTCCACTCCCAGCATCGTCACCATGACTACTCCACTCCCAGCATCGTCACCATGACTACTCCACTCCCAGCATCGTCACCATGACTTCTCCACTCCCAACATCGTCACCATGACTACTCCACCCCAGCATCGTCACCATGACTACTACACTCCAACATCGTCACCATGACTACTCCACTCCCAGCATCGTCACCATGACTACTCCACCCCCAGCATCGTCACCATGACTACTCCACTCCCAACATCGTCACCATGACTACTCCACCCCAGCATCGTCACCATGACTACTCCACTCCCAACATCGTCACCATGACTACTCCACCCCCAGCATCGTCACCATGACTACTCCACTCCCAGCATCGTCATCATGACTACTCCATCCCAGCATCGTCACCATGACTACTCTATCCCATCATCGTCACCATGACTACTCCACTCCCAGCATCGTCACCATGACTACTCCACCCCAGCATCGTCACCATGACTACTCCACTCCCAGCATCGTCACCGTGACTACTCCACTTCCAGCATAGTCACCAAGACTACTCTATCCACAGCATCGTCACCATGACTACTCCACTCCAGCATCGTCACCATGACTACTCCACTCCCAGCATCGTCACCATGACTACTCCACCCCAGCATCGTCACCATGACTACTCCACTCCCAGCATCGTCACCATGACTACTCCACTCCCAGCATCGTCACCATGACTACTCCACTCCCAGCATCGTCACCATGACTACTCCAGTCCCAGCATCGTCACCATGACTTCTCCACTCCCAACATCATCACCATGACTACTCCTCCCCCAGCATCGTCACCATGACTACTACACTCCCAACATCGTCACCATGACTACTCCACCCTCAGCATCGTCACCACGACTACTCCACCCCCAGCATCGTCACCATGACTACTCCACTCCCAACATCGTCACCATGACTACTCCACCCAGCATCGTCACCATGACTACTCCACTCCCAACATCGTCACCATGACTACTCCACCCCAGCATCGTCACCATGACTACTCCACCCCCAGCATCGTCACCATGACTACTCCACTCCCAACATCGTCACAATGACTACTCCACCCCAGCATCGTCACCATGACTACTCCACTCCCAGCATCGTCACCATGACTACTCCACCCAGCATCGTCACCATGACTACTCTATCCCATCATCGTCACCATGACTACTCCACTCCAGCATCGTCACATGACTACTCACTCCCAGCATCGTCACCATGACTACTCCACTCCCAGCATCGTCACCATGACTACTCCACTCCCAGCATCGTCACCATGACTACTCCACTCCCAACATCGTCACCATGACTACTCCACTCCCAGCATCGTCACCATGACTACTCCACTCCCAACATCGTCACCATGACTACTCCACCCCCAGCATCGTCACCATGACTACTACACTCCCAACATCGTCACATGACTACTCCACCCCCAGCATCGTCACCATGACTACTCCACTCCCAGCATCGTCACCATGACTACTCACCCCCAGCATCGTCACCATGACTACTCCACTCCCAGCATCGTCACCATGACTACTCCACTCCCAGCATCGTCACCATGACTACTCCACTCCCAACATCGTCACCATGACTACTCCATCCCAGCATCGTCATCATGACTACTCCACCCTCAGCATCGTCACCATGACTACTCCACTCCCAGCATCGTCACCGTGACTACTCCACTCCAGCATCGTCACCAGACTACTCCATCCACAGCATCGTCACCATGACTACTCCACTCCCAGCATCGTCACCATGACTACTCCACTCCCAGCATCGTCACCATGACTACTCCACCCCAGCATCGTCACCATGACTACTCCACTCCCAGCATCGTCACCATGACTACTCCACTCCCAGCATCGTCACCATGACTACTCCACTCCCAGCATCGTCACCATGACTACTCCACTCCCAGCATCGTCACCATGACTTCTCCACTCCCAACATCATCACCTGACTACTCCACCCCCAGCATCGTCACCATGACTACTACACTCCAAATCGTCACCATGACTACTCCACCTCAGCATCGTCACCACGACTACTCCACCCCCAGCATCGTCACCATGACTACTCCACTCCCAAACATCGTCACCATGACTACTCCACCCCCAGCATCGTCACATGACTACTCCACTCCAACATCGTCACCATGACTACTCCACCCCCAGCATCGTCACCATGACAACTCCACTCCCAGCATCGTCATCATGACTACTCCATCCCCAGCATCGTCACCATGACTACTCTATCCACATCATCGTCACCATGACTACTCCACCCAGCATCGTCACATGACTACTCCACCCCCAGCATCGTCACCATGACTACNTCCTTCTTTTGACAGCCCAAAATTAACGGAATACGATTCACTCCTAAAGACAATAACTATGAAAGTGTTAAACCTCTCCCTGCAAGATGACCAGTGGGACCAAGCAACGCTCCCAGTTAGACTTGGGGGTATAGGTATTCGCAAGGCGACACAGTTAGCATTGCCGGCATTCTTATCCTCGACCAGTGCTACAAGTGAATTAGTGAAGGAAATACTACCAGAATACCTAAGGAACTCCATTGGGATTCGTGATCCCAAATTTGTGGAAGGAGCTGGTCGGTGGGACACACTCGCCAATTCACACACCGACCAACTTGTCCAAACGACGGTAAACAGGCCAAATGGGATAGCCCTATAGTGGAGAACATCGCCAAAGCATTGCTGGACGTAGCTTCTCAGAAGGACAGAGCGCGTCTCCTAGCTGTGCAAGCCCCCCATGCTGGGGACTTCCTGTTGGCAGTCCCTAATTCCGCCTTGGGCACCCGCCTGGATCATCGGGCCCTAAGTATTGGTGTTGCTCTGCGCCTTGCCGCCCCTATCTCCACCGAGCACCGGTGTATTTGCGGCCAGGCACGGGCAGACCAATACGGCAGCCATGGTCTCATCTGTCGTAAGACACAGGGAAAGATTGCCAGACACGAGGCAGTCAATGACATCATCAAGAGAAGTTTGGCTACAGCTGGGTGTCCAGCACAAAGGGAACCCCAGCTGTGCAGACCTGACAACAGCCAAAAACGCCCAGATGGAGTCACCCTGCAGCCATGGAGGGAAGGTAAACAGGTCGTATGGGATTACACCTGTGCATCTACATTGGCTGATACCTATTTACGTTACAGCTCAGCGGAGGGAGGTGGGGCAGCCACCTTCAGGGAGACCCAGAAAATCCACAAGTACAGAAACCTAGAACGTTGTTACAGGTTCGTGCCGATAGGCTCAGAGACTCTGGGCGCCTGGGGTAAATGTGCACTCAAGTTTTTAAAGGAGGTTGGTGAGGAACTCATTGGGAAAACTAGAGACCCACGAGCAGCCAGTTTCCTATTCCAGCGCCTCAGTGTCGCAGTGCAGAGGGGAAATGCGTGCTGTATCCTGGGTACGCACCCAACCTCCGAGGAGCTGGACGAGGTCTTCGAACGCTGATTGTTTAATTGTTATATATTTGTGTGTGTGTGTGTGTTCTCTGTAAACTGTAGCATTGCAATAAAATAAAACAAAACATACAAAAAATAATAGGGGTGGTAGGAGAAGAAAAGAATAAAGTATTCAGTGAGAATCCACAAGATCTTCTCTGAATGCTCTTTGTTTTCTTCTTCGAGGATGTGGGTCCCTGCAATTGCACCAGAGGTGGTACCCCTAATATATATATATATATATATATATATATATATATATATATATATATATATATATATATATATATATATATATATATAGTTGGAGCCAATCAGTTGGAGCCAAAAGAGTTGAACCAATCAGTTGGAGAACGAGACAATGTGGTGGCGGATGTATTATCCCAAGCCTTGCCACTGGAATAACTCAAAAAATAAGGGGAGGGGAGTGTTATGATCTCAGCCTGCAGGAGAAACGAGTCTCCCCTTTGTGAGTTATTCAGCAAGCCTGACCTGACTAGAGTGTCTAGTAAATATAGAGGTGATAATACATATGTATAATAGCTGGTTGGATTTGATAAATAATTTGAGATTATGGGCAGTAAATAAGAAAACAGATAAATGACTGGTTAGGAGATGTGGATATTTTGCGGGAGGCGTGAGGCTCGCTTCTGGGGGGCTTTGAGCTCACTTGAGGCCAGACATCGCAGGGGGAAGGCCGCACTCTGTTTGTGCTCCCATCAGAAGGGAACCCCTAGTGATATATCTCCAAGAGAGGAGAAGTGTGCTGTGGAAGCGACCTGGTCAGACGCTGTGCGAGGAGCGCCCTTGACCAGACAATCTGTGGTAAGCACGATTTAAGCCAGTTCATAGTGATTGCTTATAGTTGGTCGTGTGCCCAGCGACAGTAGCAGTGTTTATTTATAAGTTAGAAATGTTTGGTAAGGCAGGAAGCCTAAATGAGAGGACGGAGATGAGAGAGACAGCTGGAGGGACGAGCAGCGTGTCCACTCCCGTCGACCGCCTGAAGCCAACTGACGGAGCCCAGCTCCTGGCGCCGGAGGACCCTCCCTGAGTGAGTGAGGACCCCCGGGCGAGGTGGAGCATGGACCCGCCCAATGGGGGAGTCCACTCTCACAGTATGTAGAGAAAAGATAGATGTTGGAGGCAAAGATATTGTGTGATTATTTTTGTTTATGTGTTAAAGGGGAAACATTTTTATTGGAGTGTCAATGGGTTGCAGGTTTGTCTTTGGGGAAGAAGTTGCTGAGAACTTCGAAGCCAACACAGAGGGAGTTGTTGATGAGACTCCAAGGTAGTGGAGGAGAGGACCTCGAGCTGTGAGGAGAAGCAGTGAAGAGGAGTGTCACGTGCTTCTGCAGAGGTGGTGAAGCACCACAGTTGTTCGAGGAAACTTCATGGTGTAACAGCCAGGAGAGCTGTGGAGGACCCTAGTAGAAGTGGTGAAGCTCCATAGTTGCTCAAGGGAAACTTCATTGTGTAGCAGCCTGGAGGAGCTGCAGAGGATCCTGGTAGTTAAGCCCAGAAGAACCTGAAGATATCAGGGTAGTGATTTTCCAGATGTGGAAGGGGAGTTCTAAATGAGTACTTGTAGGGAGGTGATAGAGTGTTTGTCATTAGCGTGCAAGACGCAGTGAAAGGTGAGTGATCATTTGCTATTTTTGTACCAAGGAGTGTTTATACTGAGGTTTAGAGTTACAGACGTAGGCAGGATTATCTACAGATGTATGTGTTCTAGGACTGATAGAGTGATCAATTGATCATTGTTGTGTATCAAGGAACATTTATACTGATGTATATATATGTTATCGCATTCATATGCTGATTTTCCTTGTACGTGTTTATAGATATATACATATATATTCTCTTGCTGATAGTGCAACATTGTATTTTAAGACTTGATCTACTTGAGAAGGTTGGTAATATTAAGTGGTGAACCAGGAGATAGGATACCACTTGATAAGCTGATGATAGAGTTCTGATGGTGTTAGAGTGCAACCTGACTGTAATAGTATAGAGTATAGGATTAATTATTATTATATGTGTGTATGAATTGTGTATGTGCTTTGTCCAGTAAATGCATTCAAATTTGCTGGTGTTTGCCCTTGTCCTAGTGAGGCTTCCCAGGAAATAGTAAAGAAGGAGAGAGAGAGAGAAAGAAACAGGAACCACTGCTGTGGACAGGGTAAGACGGAAAACTAGTAAGTCAAAGGGGATTGAGGAGATCATATCACATAAGGAGAAAGTGGGGAGTCACAGCGGCTCGAGTGGGTGTGTGCACGTGACAACGAGGCTAAGTGTTGGAGCCGCATCCCCTAAACGTGTGATGTTGAGCCCCTCTCCAAGAGCCAGAAGCGCCTCATGTGATCTCCTAGTGAAGTATAAGCACTCTACCGAGTTGTGGGTTGGGTTGTCCGGAAAGAAGGATCAACAACGACAACACCACCAACCCACAATATAATAACTCCCAGCATCGTCACCATGACTACTACACTCCCAGCATCGTCACCATGACTACTCTACTACCAGCATCGTCACCATGACTACTCTACTACCAGCATCGTCACCATGACTACTCCACTCCCAGCATCGTCACCATGACTACATCACTCCCAGCATTGTCTCCATGACTACATCACTCCCAGCATCGTCTCCATGACTACACTCCCAGCATCGTCACCATGACTACTCCACCCCCAGCATCGTCACCATGACTACTCCACCCCTAGCATCGTCACCATGACTACATCACTCTCAACATCGTCTCCATGACTACATCACTCCCAGCATCGTCTCCATGACTACACTCCCAGCATCGTCACCATGACTACTCCACTCCCAGCATCGTCACCATGACTACTACACTCCCAACATCGTCACCATGACTACTCCACTCCCAACATCGTCACCATGACTACTACACTCCCAACATCGTCACCATGACTACTCCACTCCCAGCATCGTCACCGTGACTACTACACTCCCAACATCGTCACCATGACTACTACACTCCCAACATCGTCACCATGACTACTCCACTCCCAGCATCGTCACCGTGACTACTACACTCCCAGCATCGTCACCGTGACTACAACACTCCCAACATCGTCACCATGACTACTCCACTCCCAGCATCGTCACCGTGACTACTACACTCCCAGCATCGTCACCATGACTACTCCACTCCCAACATCGTCACCGTGACTACTCCACTCCCAGCATCGTCACCATGACTATCCACCCCCAGCATCGTCACAATGACTACTACACTCCCAGCATCGTCACCATGACTACTACACTCCCAGCATCGTCACCATGACTACTACACTCCCAGCATCGTCACCATGACTACTCCACTCCCAGCATCGTCACCGTGACTACTACACTCCCAGCATCGTCACCATGACTACTCCACTCCCAACATCGTCACCGTGACTACTCCACTCCCAGCATCGTCACCATGACTATCCACCCCCAGCATCGTCACAATGACTACTACACTCCCAGCATCGTCACCATGACTACTACACTCCCAGCATCGTCACCATGACTACTACACTCCCAGCATCGTCACCATGACTACTCCACTCCCAGCATCGTCACCATGACTACTCCACCCCCAGCATCGTCACCATGACTACTCCACTCCCTGCATCGTCACCATGACTACTCCACTCCCAGCATCGTCACCATGACTACTCCACCCCAGCATCGTCACCATGACTACTCCACTCCCTGCATCGTCACAATGACTACTCCACTCCCAGCATCGTCACTGTGACTACTTCACTCCAACATCGTCACCGTGACTACTACACTCCCAGCATCGTCACCGTGACTACTTCACTCCCAGCATCGTCACCATGACTACTTCACTCCCAGCATCGTCACCGTGACTACTTCACTCCCAGCATCGTCACCGTGACTACTTCACTCCCAGCATCGTCACGTGACTACTACACTCCCAACATCGTCACCATGACTCTCCACTCCCAACATCGTCACTGTGACTACTCCACTCCAACATCGTCACCATGACTACTCCACTCCCAACATCGTCACCGTGACTACTCCACTCCCAACATCGTCACCGTGACTACTTCACTCCCAACATCGTCACCGTGACTACTCCACTCCCAACATCGTCACCGTGACTACTTCACTCCCAACATCGTCACCATGACTACTACACTCCCAACATCGTCACCATGACTACTACACTCCCAACATCGTCACAATGACTACTACACTCCCAACATCGTCACCATGACTACACACTCCCAACATCGTCACCATGACTACTACACTCCCAACATCGTCACCGTGACTACTACACTCCAACATCGTCACCATGACTACTCCACTCCCAACATCGTCACCATGACTACTACACTCCCAACATCGTCACCATGACTACTACACTCCCAACATCGTCACCATGACTACTACACTCCCAACATCGTCACCGTGACTACTACACTCCCAACATCGTCACCATGACTACTCCACTCCCAACATCGTCACCGTGACTACTACACTCCCAACATCGTCACCGTGACTACTACACTCCCAGCATCGTCACCATGACTACTCCACTCCCAACATCGTCACCGTGACTACTACACTCCCAACATCGTCACCATGACTACTACACTCCCAGCATCGTCACCATGACTACTCCACTCCCAACATCGTCACCGTGACTACTTCACTCCCAACATCGTCACCATGACTACTACACTCCCAACATCGTCACAATGACTACTACACTCCCAACATCGTCACCATGACTACTACACTCCCAACATCGTCACAATGACTACTACACTCCCAACATCGTCACCATGACTACTACACTCCCAACATCGTCACCATGATACTACACTCCCAGCATCGTCACAATGACTACTACACTCCCAGCATCGTCACCATGACTACTACACTCCCAACATCGTCACAATGACTACTACACTCCCAACATCGTCACCATGACTACTCCACTCCCAACATCGTCACCATGACTACTACACTCCCAACATCGTCACCATGACTACTCCACTCCCAACATCGTCACCGTGACTACTACACTCCAACATCGTCACCATGACTACTCCACTCCCAGCATCGTCACCATGACTACTCCACTCCCAGCATCGTCACCATGACTACTACACTCCCAACATCGTCACCATGACTACTACACTCCCTGCATCGTCACCATGACTACTACACTCCCAACATCGTCACCATGACTACTCCACTCCAGCATCGTCACCATGACTACTCCACTCCCAGCATCGTCACCATGACTACTACACTCCCAACATCGTCACCGTGACTACTACACTCCCAGCATCGTCACAATGACTACTACACTCCCAGCATCGTCACCATGACTACTACACTCCCAACATCGTCACAATGACTACTACACTCCCAACATCGTCACCATGACTACTACACTCCCAACATCGTCACCATGACTACTACACTCCCAGCATCGTCACCATGACTACACTCCAACATCGTCACCGTGACTACTACACTCCCAACATCGTCACAATGACTACTACACTCCCAACATCGTCACCGTGACTACTACACTCCCAACATCGTCACCGTGACTACTACACTCCAACATCGTCACAATGACTACTACACTCCCAGCATCGTCACCATGACTACTACACTCCCNCAGCATCGTCACCATGACTACTCCACCCAGCATCGTCACCATGACTACTCCACTCCCAGCATCGTCACCATGACTACTCCACTCCCAGCATCGTCACCATGACTACTCCACCCCAGCATCGTCACCATGACTACTCCACCCCAGCATCGTCACCATGACTACTCCACTTCAGCATCGTCACCATGACTACTCCACCCCAGCATCGTCACCATGACTACTCCACCCCAGCATCGTCACCATGACTACTCCACTCCCAGCATCGTCACCATGACTACTCCACTCCCAGCATCGTCACCATGACTACTCCACCCTCAGCATCGTCACCATGACTACTCCACCTTCAGCATCGTCACCATGACTACTCCACCCTCAGCATCGTCACCATGACTACTCCCTCCCAGCATCGTCACCATGACTACTCCACTCCCAGCAGCATCGTCACCATGACTACTCCACTCCCAGCATCGTCACCATGACTACTCCACTCCCAGCATCGTCACCATGACTACTCCACCCTCAGCATCGTCACCATGACTACTCCACTCCCAGCATCGTCACCATGACTACTCCACCCTCATCATCGTCACCATGACTACTACACCACCAGCATCGTCACCATGACTACTCCACCCTCAGCATCGTCACCATGTCTACTCCACTCCCAGCATCGTCACTATGACTACTCTACTCCTGCATCGTCACCATGACTACTCCACTCCCAGCATCGTCACCATGACTACTCCACTACTAGCATCGTCACCATGACTACTCCACTACTAGCATCGTCACCATGACTACTCAACTACTAGCATCGTCACCATGACTACTCCACTACTAGCATCGTCACCATGACTACTCCACTCCCAGCAACGTCACTATGACTACTCCACTACTAGCATCGTCACCATGACTACTCCACTCCCAGCATCGTCACCATGACTACTCCACTTCTCAGCATCGTCACCATGACTACTCATCCCTGCATCGTCACCATGACTACTCCACTCCCAGCATCGTCACCATGACTACTCCACTCCCAGCATCGTCACCATGACTACTCCACTCCCAGCATCGTCACCATGACTACTCCACCTCAGCATCGTCACCATGACTACTCCACCCCAGCATCGTCACCATGACTACTCCACCCTCAGCATCGTCACCATGACTACTCCACCACAGCATCGTCACCATGACTACTCCACCTCAGCATCGTCACCATGACTACTCCACTCCAGCATCGTCACCATGACTACTCCACTCCCAGCATCGTCACCATGACTACTCCACTCCAGCATCGTCACCATGACTACTCCACCCCAGCATCGTCACCATGACTACTCCACCCCAGCATCGTCACCATGACTACCCCCCTCAGCATCGTCACCATGACTACTCCACTCCCAGCATCGTCACCATGACTACTCCACTCCCAGCATCGTCACCATGACTACTCCACTCCCAGCATCGTCACCATGACTACTCCACTCCCAGCATCGTCACCATGACTACTCCACTCCCAGCATCGTCACCATGACTACTCAACCCCAGCATCGTCACCATGACTACTCCACTCCAGCATCGTCACCATGACTACTCCACTCCCAGCATCGTCACCATGACTACTCCACTCCCAGCATCGTCACCATGACTACTCCACTCCCAGCATCGTCACCATGACTACTCCACTCCCAGCATCGTCACCATGACTACTCCACTCCCAGCATCGTCACCATGACTACTCCACCCCAGCATCGTCACCATGACTACTCCACTCCCAGCATCGTCACCATGACTACTCCACTCCAGCATCGTCACCATGACTACTCCACTCCCAGCATCGTCACCATGACTACTCCACTCCCAGCATCGTCACCATGACTACTCCACTCCCAGCATCGTCACCATGACTACTCCACCCTCAGCATCGTCACCATGACTACTCCACTCCCAGCATCGTCACCATGACTACTCCACTTCCAGCATCGTCACCATGACTACTCCACCCCAGCATCGTCACCATGACTACTCCACCCTCAGCATCGTCACCATGACTACTCCACTCCCAGCATCGTCACCATGACTACTCCACTCCAGCATCGTCACCATGACTACTCCACTCCCAGCATCGTCACCATGACTACTCCACTACCAGCATCGTCACCATGACTACTCCACTCCCAGCATCGTCACCATGACTACTCCACTCCCAGCATCGTCACCATGACTACTCCTCCTAGCATCGTCACCATGACTACTCCACTCCAGCATCGTCACCATGACTACTCCACACTAGCATCGTCACCATGACTACTCCACCCCAGCATCGTCACCATGACTACTCCACTCCAGCATCGTCACCATGACTACTCCACTCCCAGCATCGTCACCATGACTACTCCACTCCCAGCATCGTCACCATGACTACTCCACTCCCAGCATCGTCACCATGACTACTCCACCTCAGCATCGTCACCATGACTACTCCACCCCAGCATCGTCACCATGACTACTCCACTCCCAGCATCGTCACCATGACTACCACTCCACATCGTCACCATGACTACTCCACTCCAGCATCGTCACCATGACTACTCCACTCCCAGCATCGTCACCATGACTACTCCACCCCAGCATCGTCACCATGACTACCACTCCCAGCATCGTCACCATGACTACTCCACTCCCCATCGTCACCATGACTACTCCCCCTCAGCATCGTCACCATGACTACTCCACCCCCAGCATCGTCACCATGACTACTCCACTCCCAGCATCGTCACCATGACTACTCCACTCCCAGCATCGTCACCATGACTACTCCACTCAGCATCGTCACCATGACTACTCCACTCCCAGCATCGTCACCATGACTACTCCACTCCCAGCATCGTCACCATGACTACTCCACTCCCAGCATCGTCACCATGACTACTCCACTCCCAGCATCGTCACCATGACTACTCCACTCCCAGCATCGACCATGACTACTCCACCCCAGCATCGTCACCATGACTACTCCACTCCCAGCATCGTCACCATGACTACTCCACTCCCAGCATCGTCACCATGACTACTCCACCCCAGCATCGTCACCATGACTACTCCACCCCAGCATCGTCACCATGACTACTCCACTCCAGCATCGTCACCATGACTACTCCACTCCAGCATCGTCACCATGACTACTCCACTCTCAGCATCGTCACCATGACTACTCCACTCCCAGCATCGTCACCATGACTACTCCACTCCCAGCATCGTCACCATGACTACTCACTCCAGCATCGTCACCATGACTACTCCACTCCCAGCATCGTCACCATGACTACTCCACTCCCAGCATCGTCACCATGACTACTCACTCCAGCATCGTCACCATGACTACTCACTCAGCATCGTCACCATGACTACTCCACTCCCAGCATCGTCACCATGACTACTCCACTCCCAGCATCGTCACCATGACTACTCCACTCCCAGCATCGTCACCATGACTACTCCACCCCAGCATCGTCACCATGACTACTCCACTCCCAGCATCGTCACCATGACTACTCCACTCCCAGCATCGTCACCATGACTACTCCACCCCAGCATCGTCACCATGACTACTCCACTTCCAGCATCGTCACATGACTACTCCACCCCAGCATCGTCACCATGACTACTCCACCCCAGCATCGTCACATGACTACTCCACCCCAGCATCGTCACCATGACTACTCCACCCACAGCATCGTCACCATGACTACTCCACTCCCAGCATCGTCACCATGACTACTCCACTCCCAGCATCGTCACCNACATCGTCAAAATGACTACTCCACTCCCAGCATCGTCACAATGACTACTCCACCCCCAGCATCGTCACAATGACTACACCACTCCCAGCATCGTCACAATGACTACTCCACTCCCAGCATCGTCACAATGACTACTCCACTCCAAGCATCGTCACCGTGACTACTCCACTCCCAACATCGTCACAATGACTACTCCACTCCCAGCATCGTCACCATGACTACTCCACTCCCAACATCGTCACCATGACTACTCCACTCCCAACATCGTCACAATGACTACTCCACTCCCAGCATCGTCACCATGACTACTCCACTCCCAGCCTCGTCACAATGACTACTCCACTCCCAGCCTCGTCACAATGACTACTCCACCCCCACCATCGTCAATATGACTACTCCACTCCCAGCATCGTCACCATGACTACTCCACTCCCAGCATCGTCACCATGACTGCTCCACTCCCAGCATCGTCACCATGACTACTCCACCCCCAGAATCGTCACCATGACTACTCCACCCCCAGCATCGTCACCATGACTACTCCACTCCCAGCATCGTCACCATGACTACTCCACCCCCACTATCGTCAATATGACTACTCCCCCCCAGCATCGTCACCATGACTACTCCACTCCCAGCATCGTCACCATGACTACTCCACCCCAGTATCGTCACCATGACTACTCCACCCCCAGCATCGTCAATATGACTACTCCACTCCCAGCATCGTCACCATGGCTACTCCACTCCCAGCATCATCACCATGACTACTCCACTCTCAGCATCATCACCATGACTACTCCACTCCCAGCATCGTCACCATGACTACTCCACTCCCAGCATCGTCACCATGACTACTCCACTCACAACATCGTCACCATGACTACTCCACTCCCAGCATCGTCACCATGACTACTCCACTCCCAGCATCGTCACCATGACTACTCCACTCCCAGCATCGTCACCGTGACTACTCCACTCCCAGCATCGTCACAATGACTACTCCACACCCAACATCGTCACTATGACTACTCCACTCCCAACATCGTCACCGTGACTACTCCATTCCCAGCATCGTCACCATGACTACTACACTCCCAGCATCGTCACAATGACTTCTCCACCCCCAACATCGTCACAATGACTACTACACTCCCGCATCGTCACAATGACTACAAGAAAAATAAATAATTAACTGCATAATGTGTTACACTTATTAGAAATTTACAAGACGTTTCTAACCTGTATGATTCGAAACACAGACAGATATATATATATACAGAAAGATGAATACAGAGGAGAAAGATATACAGCAAGATAAACACAGAGGGGAGAGATATACAGAAAGATAACACAGAGGGTGACAGATATACAGAAAGATAAACACAGAGGGTGACAGATATACAGAAAGATAAACACAGAGGGACAGATATACAGAAAGATAAACACAGAGGAGACAGATATACAGAAAGATAAACACAGAGGGGATATATATACAGAAAGATAAACACAGAGGGGACAGATATACAGAAAGATAAACACAGAGGGGTGACAGATATACAGAAAGATAAACACAGAGGGGAGAGATATACAGAAAGACAAACACAGAGAGAGAGAGCAGAGTGAGAGGGGCCACAGACACCTTTCCATTAGGCCCAAGGTGTACACGCCAAGAATAAGTGTGGTATTAAGAGGTCAGGTGCCGGCTGGGTTGATTTTCACATGTATTCACAACATGACTGTCAGACATGACACCAATTCTCTTCCCATTTTCCATTTCCATCTTCATCATCTCCACTTCTTTCTCCGTCACACACACACACCCACCAAACACACACCGAAACTACGACGTTGGTACAACGTTCGAACAACTTTAACACCTAACCAGTTATAACAACCAATATAGCAGTTGTAACAACGTTATAATACGTCATAAACACGTTAAGCCAAGATGTAACAACTTTATTACAGTTGTAACAAGCGGAAAATAAAGACAGTTCCGGATTGTGTTTCCACGGCACACACACACACACACACATCGACAGGGTTGATAGAGACAGGCTGTTTAACACAATGGACACACGCACTAGGTGACACAGGTGGAAACTGAGTGCCCAAATGAGCCACAGAGATATTAGAAAGAACTTTTTAGTGTCAGAGTGGTTGACAAATGGAATGCATTAGGAAGCGATGTGGTGGAGGCTGACTCCATACACAGTTTCAAGTGTAGATATGATAGAGCCCATTAGGCTCAGGAAACTGTACACCTGTTGATTGACGGTTGAGAGGCGGGACCAAAGAGCCAGAGCTCAACCCCCGCAAGCACAACTAGGTGAGTAACTAGGTGAGTACACACACACACACACACACACACACACACACACAACACACCACACACACACACACACACACACACACACACACACACCACACACACACAGATGCTGACTCCATACAGTTTCAAGTGTATATGATAGAGCCCAGTAGGCTCACGAACCTGTACCCGTTGACTGACAGTTGAGAGGCGGGACCAAAGAGCCAGAGCTCAACCCCCGCAAGCACAACTAAGTGAGTACACACACACACATATGTAATGAAGCAAGGCAGCTAAACACACGGGCATGGAGAAACTACAGAAATAACGGATCACCAGAAAGTAGGGAGAGATTATTATTATTTCATGTTTAGTGCTTCTATCCCTCTGCGTAATGCTCTTGACTCTTANGTCTATGCTTGATGCACAAATTGCCTAAACATGCACGTGAAGTTATACAACTTTTAGAACACTTTCCCACTAGGAGACTCGAACCCTCGCCAGCACAGAAGCCTTCCAGCAACTGGCATAACAGATACGCTTTAGCCCACTGCACCACGCTCAGACCCTTAAAAGAGATGGCAATTTCGGGGTATTTCAATACCTCAAAGACTACCACCTCCCAAGACCAACTAGAGCAAGTGAGGGGTCAATTTTACGTTTTTCATCAAGTCCCTGTTAATATGGGATGACACTGTGTCTATGCTTGATGCACAACCTGCCTAAACACGCAAGTGAAGTTATACAACTTTTAGAACACTTTCCCACCAGGAGACTCGAACGCTCGCCAGCACAGAAGCCTTCCAGCAACCGGCATAACAAGTACGCCTTAACCCACTGCACCACGCTCAGACCTTTAAAAGAGATGGCAATTTCGGGGTATTTTAATACCTCAAAGACTACCACCTCCCAAGGGCAACTAGAGCAAGTGAGGGGTCAATTTTACGTTTTTCATCAAGTCCCTGTTAATATGGGAAGACACTGTGTCTATGCTTGATGCACAACTTGCCTAAACACACAAGTGAAGTTATACAACTTTTAGAACACTTTCCCACCAGGAGACTCGAACCCTCGCCAGCACAGAAGCCTTCCAGCAACTGGCGTAACAGGTACGCCTTAACCCACTGCACCACGCTCAGACCCTTAAAAGAGATGGCAATTTCGGGGTATTTCAATACCTCAAAGACTACCACCTCCCAAGGGCAACCGGAGCAAGTGAGGGGTCAATTTTACGTTTTTCATCAGGTCCCTGTTAATATGGGATGACACTGTGTCTATGCTTGATGCACAACCTGCCTAAACACGCAAGTGAAGTTATACTACTTTTAGAACACTTTC
>WNGS01163274.1:80305-92282 GCA_020271785.1 Procambarus virginalis | reverse complement strand
GCCTTGATCAGATAATGAGCCAATCTTACACCTAGCAGTAAGGCTGTTAATTCCAGTTGTGGCAATGATCTTTTCTTTAAAGGTGCCACTCTGGCCTTTGATGTGAACAAATGGCTTGGCCATTTGAGACCAGTAAGCTACTGTTCCATTAGCCTTTCCTGAGGCATCACAAAATACATGTAGCTTAATTGTTCTTTTTCATTTACTACTGTGTTCCGAGGGAACTTGACAGACTCTAGATACTTAAATATTTTACTAACCCTTGCCATTTTCCTTGTAAGGTAGGTGTTAGAAGATCATCCCAGCCTATCTTTTGTTGCCAACATTCTTGTATTATCAACTTCCCATTAATTAAGATTGGACTTAATAGTCCTAATGGTCGAAGGGTTGCTGACTTGTGATAGTAATTTTCTCATTGTTAAGTTAGTGGTATCTGGCTCCACCGACTTGATTGTCAACTGTCGTCGTGTTCCATTCGACACCTAGTACTTTTGTCAGGAATCCTGCTATGTTTATTCGTGTCTCCTTTACAGTGTAAGTTTCAGTGCATCTACCAACTCCTTTGATATAAAGTCAATTGGGACCCTTGATCAAATAATCCACGTACGGTGGCTTTGAACTTAACATTTTTATGATCAATTGTGCAGTAGGTAGAGCTGATTTATGATCAGACCCTTGTTGAAGAGACACTTATGTCAGGTAACACAGTACAAAGCTGTACTGAAGTGGTAGTTCCTTCCTCCTCCTGTGGTTTGGCAGACTTTGTACTTGAGTCCCCACAAAGTGTTGTATGGTGTTGAGCCTTATGGCACCTATTGCAGGTGCGTATTGGAGTTGTTCAGGTGTCGGGGATGATGTTCCCTTATACACTTGGTACATCTATGTATCTCCTTGAGTCGTTTTATGCGTGTAGCACGATCGGGGTAACGTTTGCAATAGTATATGGAATGTGATTGCTCACAAAACATACATAGTTTCCAGACGTTAACAGTATCTTGAGGAGTCACCGATTTGGGTGGCGCATTAACTGTAGCTTTGGAGGGACCAACTGCATATGTGCCCACACTGCCTTGTTTCCACTTTGGGGAGGGAGAAGTTGTCTTAGATTTGTTTGGAGTACTGTTTGTACTCTGTTGTTTACTATTAGTAGTAGACGAAGATTTAGATGTCGCTTTTCCATCTGGGTTAACTCTTTATCGTTCTATGATGGTGTGTAACCCTTCTGTAATCTCCGTTACTGTCAGAGATGACTTACTGTATAATACAAACAGCTTATCCAGTATGTCACTGGGTAATTTGCATGTCATATGGACTTGGATTATCCAGTCTGACTCATCTAAGTTTCACTTTATTTTGAGTGCCTTGAGCAAGGACTCAAGCTCCAATCTAAAGACTTGGAGTGAGACTGCTGTATTATTTGGAGGTTTAATGTCCAACAGCTTCTGGGTTAGAATTCTGATAGTCCTTTTGGGTTTAGCGTAATTATCCTTGAGGAGCTGTACGGCATTGTTCTTAACTGTCATCTGTGTTGGTCAGATTACAGACCACCTGAAACGCTTCATCCTTTAAGACACTCTGTAAATATGTAAACTTTGTCGTCTTAGGTACATTGGCATTAGAATCCATAGAATCGACAAATTTGCTCCAGAAATTGTCCCAACTCTCATCCTCCGTACCAGAAAAAGTTGGGAGACTGAGTGATGGCAATTTGACTTCTGGTGCTGTCTGTGTTTTGGAAGCTGTGGCTGCAATATTTGTATTGTAATTATGTATGGTTATTAAATTGTCAACATTGCATCTTCGTAATCTGAGTTTTCTTGTATTACCTCTTCCATTGCATCTGCAGTGATGCTTGTGAGGTTAAGTATATCTTGATATTTTATTATTTATTGCAGCACATGCTGATATTTGATGTGTTCAAACTTATGATAGTTTTCTAGTGCTGCATAATTAACTGGAGTTTGATTACTCAAGTCTTCACATTTTTTAATCTGCCTTGTTAAGTGGCCCTTCATGCTAGTGAGGGTCGCTTTCACATTTTGACAGTAGATATCTTGGAAGTACTTGCTAGTTGTATGAACTTTGACTATTTCTTTCACTTGAATTAGTACAGCAACTAGTTTCTGAACTAGAGCTGTTTATCATTTAAAAAATACACTATATAATCATACATTCTATAATTTGAGTGGTAAGCCTGCATCTATGCTGGAATTCCTCAAGTTAGCCCTTCTTTATCACTCTTGGTTGGTACAGAGACACAGGTTAACACTCAAAGGTGAAATGATTATAGTTAAATTATGCCTATAGTTATACCCTGTAGTCTTAATATGTTGACAACACAACTCGGGTTGTCACGTATACTGCATAAAAATATGTATTTGCTAGGTTGTAATATATGCTCAACTCTAGACAAGTGTAAATTCTTACCCTTACACCAGGTTAGCACAATAAATTAGACTAGGTTGCTGTACAAAACCAGCCTAAAATGTCATACCCTTGTGCAAGAATTTACTGTAAATAATGTGGTATGCAGTAAATGTTACAGTAATGGTGCAATATTAACCCTCAAACCACGCATATCATATATAAATGATATCAGTGACAAAACTGAAACTGCGCACATCATTTATATATGATTTCGTGTCTAGCGCTATAATTTAAACAACCCGCCTGGGATAGGGGCAGCTATAGTACAGCCACGACCGATAGTTGCCAGATGCCACCAAGAAAAAAAATCCAGCCCAACATTCTTGGGTGTTAGAGCGTCAGTATTGAGCAAGCCACCAAGGCTGGTGCACGCAGCATGAGCTCACAGCACCGCTGTTTAGCTTGTGACCACAGCATTGCCTACAAATGCCATAATATAAATGATACTGCTATTATTTAGCAGTGATAGTATTACTGAAGCCCCCTGACTGTGATAAAACTGACCAGGATTCCGACAATAGCGTGATTGTGGTGATATTTAGCGCTGTGCTCCATGGAGGGAGGAGTAAGGCTGTGGAGGGAGGATTGTGGCGTCGTCTTTTGACTGTGTGTGGCCACCATTTATTGACTGCACTCACCATACCAGCTTAGTGTTTCGTTGTGGTGAACACAAATGTAGATACTTACATATAAAGTGTGTATAGTGTGAGATAACAGCGAGAGAAGTAGGTTGGGAGCCGCCATTTTGTTGAGGGAGGAGCGTCGTCTGTACGACTTGGCATGTTTACTGATGGCCACTATGGTCTTTGGGCACCATACCAGCTTATTTGTACAGGTATGGTGAATAAAACAGGTAGATACTTATATATAATGTGTGTATATAGTGTAATAACACCACAACCAATATTGTTGGAGGAGAAATATTAGTGCGTCTGGCCTTGAGGGCGGCCACCGATCAGCTGACTGTGTGAGTAGCTACGTCTTTGTGCCTTTACTCACCATACAAGCTTAGATGTACAGTTATGGTGAACAAAACATGTAAATATGTATATATAATGTCTGTGTATAGTGAATAAATGCAAAAACAGTATTGTGGGAGGTGAATGAGGGTGAGTGAGGTGGTGTTGAGGGAGGCAGTGGCAGTGAGTGGCGTGCTGGTGTTTGGCGGTCACTCCTCGTTGCTTTTTGACTCACAAGACCAACTTAGTAGTTCGTTACAGTGAACAAAACATGCAGATACTTATATATATAACCTGTGTATATAGTGTAACAACAGCAAAACTATTTGTTTGTTTTATGAACATAATAATTGAATCACTAATATGCACACCATAATTTTGAGTACAGCAATGGTTCACACATTTTATAATATAAATATACCACAATTCACTGTATGGAATAATATTACTGCAAAAAAACTAAGAAAAAATCAATCAGAGACATTGAAATAATTAGGTAATAATATATTTGTGGCAACTGCCGTCTGACAGCTCAGGCAGAGCAGACCTCGTCTGGCGAAGGCTCTGCCAACGCCCCTTTTTTGCCACACTTCCCTTCCCTATTGCGGCTAAAATGTGCCACCTACGATTTTTTTTTTCCGTGATCAGGGAACAAAAATGAACACTTCTGTAAGACGAAAGAATTTTTTGGATTTTTTTTGTTGCTCCTGTGGGTGTGAGTTCCATTTGGGCCCCTAGCGGTTTGAGGGTTAAAGTAATGTTTATATAAACTAATAATTAAATTAGCCTCTTATCAACCTCTTGTAATGAAAACACAATTGTTCTTTTGGTACAGGCCTCAGAACAATAATAGTGCTTGTTGTAAGTTCTGTTTGCTATGAGATTGTAAAAGTTAGGCTAGGAATTCAAAATATATAGATAGCAGTGTCTTCCTGCTATAATTAATGTATAATATTGCACTAATGTTATATATATCAAGACCTTATATCTAGGTTCGAAGGACCAAATATTATTTGGGGAATAAACTCCAGGCAGCTATTCTCTTTTTTAAATTGACTTCAATCACATAAAGTTTATCTTATTTATATTCTTAGTAAGTAAGAAATTAATTGAGTGAACTGTATGTACTTGTTAAAACCGCCTGAAATTATCTCACATAATTTGGGGGATAATTTGTAGCTTAAACTACTTTAAGATGGCTCCTTCTTAAGCTACAAATTGTTTACCTATGTATATAATTATATCGTACCACATATGGTGGTCTAATTAATCTACTATTATTTCAATAATTATTAATTATGAATACTACTTTCACAGTCACTAAAGAGGGCTTAGCTGATCCTGTAGTAGGGCTGTGTAATTGTAGCATCAAAATGGGTGTGGCCATGTGCCTCTGAGTGCCACGTAATGGCGGTTGTGGGAAGTCTACAAGGCTTGGCATACAGCTAGGTAAATTATGTGTAAGGCTCAACTGTCTGCTCAGCTTCTTGCTATTCCAATCACAATTACCTGTTTGGGATGTAAGGGATTAATAAAAGTTCCCTAAACATATATTTACAGGTATGATATGTAATATGAGGGCCTTAAATGGTGTACACGTACCTCTGTTTGGGTTCTTCCTACAACTTAACGATCTACCTATTACAATTACATTGTGCACATATGAAATTATAAATAATTGGTAAGACGGATACGGTCATTGCTGTGATTGTTGAGAGGCTGTGTGCTGGTGGTTGACACGTAATTTGGGTGTCTAGGTATTTCAGCTTCTGGAGCCCTCCACAGCGTGTTTGTTGTTGATGTTGAGTGAGGGACGCTCAGCGCCGGACGCCCTTGTGTTGTGGTTCTACTTAAAAATAAATAAATATAAATATATAAATATGTTTATTCAGGTAAGGTATATACATACAAGTGATGTTACATTAATGGATCGAATTATAGATAGAGCTAGTACATACAATGCCTAAAGCCACTATTACGCAATGCGTTTCGGGCAGGAAGAACATTAATATCTAGAACTTAATACTAATTGAGCACAAAGAATAAAATGTGTTGAGAACAAATACAAATAAAGATAAAAAAAAGGGGGGGAACATGACTGAAAAAGCAGCACAAATACAAAAGGTTGACAAACAGCATTGATTAAAAAAATAACAGACATGGGTTGATAATCGAGGGGTAGGTTACAAGGAATTTATTAGGTAGTGTTTAGTTTTAATCTTAAACTGGTTGAGAGAGGTACAGTCTTTAACATGGTTGGGGAGGTCATGGGGGGGTCACTTCTGAACTTAAATTTACATTAACAAGGAAGTCAAGCTATATTTTGGTGTTAGTAATTATATTCAGTCTTATTGAATACTTTTTTACTCAATTTAGACATTAGACTGCTATATTAACAGTGTTTAATAATGTAAATAATGTAAATTAGCAGTCTCCGTGGTGTAGTGGTAAGACACTCGCCTGGCGTTCCGCGAGCGCTATGTCATGGGTTCGTATCCTGGCCGGGGAGATTTACTAGGCGCAATTCCTTAACTGTAGCCTCTGTTTAACGCAACAGTAAAATGTGTACTTGGATGAAAAAAACGATTCGCGGCGGGGATCGTATTCCAGGGACCTGCCCGAAACGCTACGCATACTAGTGGCTGTACAAGAATGTAACAACTCTTGTATATATCCCCCCCCCCCAAAAAAAAATAATAATAAATATACGGTGTAGTCGATGACGTCACGGAGTCACCCATTCTCTAATTTTAATGGGATACTCTAAGGGAATACTATGTTATTATGTGTCGGATTTCCGACATGGGTGGTGTATCCCTGCCACATGTAAGTGGTGTCCCCCCTGCCACATGAGAGTGGCGTGTCCCCTGCCACATGTGAGTGCTGTGTCCCCCTGCCACATGTGAGTGGTGTGTCCACCTGCCACATGTGAGTGGTGTGTCTCCCTGCCACATGTGAGTGGTGTGTCCCCTGACACATGTGAGTGGTGTGTCACCCTGCCACATGTGAGTGGTGTGTCACCCTGCCACATGTGAGTGGTGTGCCCAGTGTCACATGTGAGTGGTGTGTCCTGGGTTAGTTCTGGGACTAGTCTAGTAGCATACCTTTGGACTTTTTCTAGCTTCGTCTTGTGCTTGACAAGGTACGGGCTCCATGCTGGGGCCGCATACTCCAGGATTGGTCTTACATATGTGGTGTACAAGATTCTGAATGATTCCTTACAAAGGTTCCTGAACGCCGTTCTAATGTTAGCCAGCCTCGCATATGCCGCAGACATTATTCTCTTTATGTGGGCTTCAGGAGACAGGTTTGGTGTGATATCAACTCCTAGATCTTTCTCTCTGTCTGTTTCATTAAGTACTTCATCTCCTATTCTGTATCCTGTGTCTGGCCTCCTGTTTCCACTGCCTAGTTTCATTACTTTGCATTTACTCGGGTTGAACTTCAACAGCCATTTGTTAGACCATTCACTCAGTCTATCTAGGTCATCTTGTAGCCTCCTACTATCATCTTCTGTTTCAATCCTCCTCATAATTTTTGCATTGTCGGCAAACATTGAGAGGAACGAATCTATACCCTCTGGGAGATCATTTACATATATCAGAAACAGTATAGGTCCAATGACTGACCCCTGCGGGACTCCACTTGTAACATCTCGCCAATCTGAGACCTCACCCCTTGCCACATGTGTGGTGTGTCCCCTGCCACATGTGAGTGGTGTGCCCACTGCCACATGTGAGTGGTGTATCCCCCTGCCACATGTGAGTGGTGTGTCCCCCTGCCACATGTGAGTGAAGTGCCCCCTGCCACATGTGAGTGGTGTGTCCCTGCCACATGTGAGTGGTGTGTCCCTGCCACATGTGAGTGGTGTGTCCCAATCACATGTAAGTGGTGTGTCCCAATCACATGTAAGTGGTGTGTCCCTGCCACATGTGAGGGGTGTGCTTACTGCCATATGTGAGTGTTATGTCCCCTGCCACATGTGAGTGGTTTCCTCTGCCACATGTGAGTGGTGTACCCCTACCATATGTGATTGAGTCCCCCTGCCATATGTGTGTGGTGTGTCCCTGCCACATGTGAGTGGTATGTACCCTGCCACATGTGAGTGGTGTCCCCCTGCCACATGTGTGTGGTGTGTCCCCCTGCCACATGTGAGTGGTGTGTCCCCCTGCCACATGTGAGTGGTGTCCCCCTGCTACATGTGAGTGGTGTGTCCCCCTGCCACATGTGAGTGGTGTGTCCCCCTGCCACATGTGAGGGGTGTCCCCCTGCCACATGTGAGTGGTGTCCCCCTGCCACATGTGAGTGGTGTGTCCCCCTGCCACATGTGAGGGGTGTGTACCCCCTGCCACATGTGAGGGGTGTGTCCCCCTGCCACATGTGAGGGGTGTGTCCCCCCTGCCACATGTGAGTGGTGTGTCCCTGCCACATGTGAGTGGTGTGTCCCCCTGCCACATGTGAGGGTTGTGTACCCCTGCCACATGTGAGTGGTGTCCCCCTGCCACATGTGAGGGGTGTGTACCCCTGCCACATGTGAGTGGTGTGTACCCCTGCCACATGTGAGTGGTGTGTACCCCTGCCACATGTGAGTGGTGTGTCCCCCTGCCACATGTGAGGGGTGTGTCCCCCTGCCACATGTGAGGGGTGTGTCCCCCTGCCACATGTGAGTGGTGTGTACCCCTGCCACATGTGAGTGGTGTGTACCCCTGCCACATGTGAGTGGTGTGTCCCCCTGCCACATGTGAGTGGTGTGTCCCCCTGCCACATGTGAGTGGTGTGTACCCCTGCCACATGTGTGTGGTGTGTCCCCCTGCCACATGTGAGGGGTGTGTACCCCTGCCACATGTGAGGGGTGTGTCCCCCTGCCACATGTGAGTGGTGTGTCCCCCTGCCACATGTGAGTGGTATCCCCGTGCCACATGTGAGTGGTGTCCCCATGCCACATGTGAGTGGTGTCCCCATGCCACATGTGAGTGGTGTCGCCATGCCACATCTGAGTGGTGTCCCCATGCCACATGTGAGTGGTGTCCCCATGCCACATGTGAGTGGTGTCCCCATGCCACATGTGAGTGGTGTCCCCATGTGTCATGTTCACAGAAAATGGTACCATCCGTTTTCTATGTGCGGCGGCTGGACGCCACTAGACTCGAGGAGGTAAACAAGAGCGCACAGGACGCCTGCCAAGCTTGGGAGCCATAATCATGTAATCGTTGTTAAGTATTAAAGTCAGTAACCAGGAATGACTTTACATCAACCTTACTACCAAGAGTATCTCAGCTATACACAGACACAACATTGGCGACGAGGATTGTTGTGTCTGTGTATAGCTGAGATAGTCTTGGTAGTAAGGTTGATGTAAAGTCATTCCTGGTTACTGACTTTAATAACAATGAACGGTTACATGACTATGGCTCCCAAGCTTGGCAGGCGTCCTGTGCTTTGTTTACCTCCTCTAGTCTAGTGGCGTCCAGCCGCCGCACATAGAAAACGGATGGTACCATTTTCTGTGAACATGACATCCCTCCTTTTCTTTAAAAAGAATGAATACAGGATGTCTACCATGCTTGTAGCACAAAGCAAAGTTATTGACACAAAGTAAGTTATTAACATATCAAGAGATATTGCATACATTTAACATTAATTAAACACACAAAGAATTTAAACAATCTTTACCACAAAGGATTTCAATGTTAAAAATACATATGCAATGTTAAACAAACATGAAAGAAACTGTAATACAAAGTTACAAAATATTGAATGAGAGATCTGCATTATTCAAACAATATTAAATTTAGTTCAGCATAACAAGTAAATACTTTGCATTACATAGGAACACAATTAATCATCATATCGTGTAGGGCGTTTAACATGACGTTTTGGACGAGAGTCCTTGAGTACAGGAATATCTCTCGATGAAATGTTTATCGAGTTATAACTCATTTTTTCTTTTTCTTTTGCACGACTTTGCACTTCATCATTTTCTACACTAGTTGGAATCACTTTGAAATAAGCCATATTACGTGTTATACTATGATCTATATTACTCGCTGTTACCATAGTTCCTTTTACACTAATCACTATATGGTTTTGTATCATACGGCATATCTAGCTTTCCCTCTTTTTTCTTTTTAACGAGAACAGTATCTCCAACCTTTATGAATTGTTCCTTTGCACGTTGATCATGAGCAATTTTCATTTTGCCCTTGGCTAGTGCATCCTTCTGAGCGAGACGTTTATCCGTTACCTTGGCTGGCATGACAGGTAGTGCGATCCTCATAGGACGTCCAAATAAAAGTTCGCCAGGCGACTTGCCCAGTGTTCCATGCGGTGTTGCACGGTAGTTCCTGAGAAAAGCATACATAGCTTGTTTCCAGGATCGTCCTTCGGCATGAGCACAGCGTACAGCTTTCATGAGAGGTTGCATGAATCTCTCTACTTCTCCATTTGCTTGTGGATGTAGTGGCATCACACGGCGGTGTTTGAATCCAATATGCTCAGCAAAGTTGACAAAGTCTTGTCCATTAAATGGCGGTCCATTGTCCGTCTTGACAACTTCAGGAATGCCAAAGTTTGAAAAGATCTTGTCGAGTTTCGGGATGACAGCCTTTGCAGATGTGGAAGTGATGATTTCTACTTCTGGATAACGTGAGTGATCATCAATGACTACCATCAAGTACTCTCCAGTTGGTAGCGGTCCACAGAAGTCCATCGATACTTCCATCCATGGTGCAGCAGGTAGTGGTGAAGGTTGTAGAGGTGTTGGTCTTGAAGTATCCACTGCAGCTTGGCAAGGGACACAGGCATCATGCATGTCCTTAGCTTGACGATCAATGCCAGGAAACCACACCTTTTCTCGTAGCAGCTGTTTGGTCCTTACAAGACCTTGGTGTCCTTGATGTGCAAGCTTCAGAGCACGTTGCTGGAGAACAGCTGGAATGACGATACGAGTACCTCGCAGCACGGTGTCGCGTTGTTGCGTAACACTTAATTCTGTCTGGATGCGTTCAAGTGCTTTGAATGCATCTTGGTCAACTCCTGAGGGTGGGATGCGTGGAAACTTTTTCTTAGTCAATGCATCCACTGTTGCTTGCAGAGTTGGGTCCTCTAGGGTTGCAGTACGTATTTCATCAAGAGTGAGAGCCTTAGGGACTGCATCACAGGTTACAGAGTGTACATATTCCTCGGCAACTTGCTGATGCTTGGTGATGGTGAAACTGTTGGCAGGATGTCGACTGATGTAATCAGCGGGATTGCCTGCACCTGGCTTGTATTTCACCGTAAAGTTGTATGGTTGCAGACGAAGAGCCCATCTCTCAATGCGAGCTGGTGGTTTGGACTTTGGATTATTGAAGATGGTCTCCAACGGTTTGTGGTCAGTGACTATCGTGGTAAAGGGTGCACCAAGCAGATACACATTGAAGTGTTCACAGCCCCATACAAGAGCAAGAGCTTCCTTCTCTGTCTGACTGTATCGTTGCTCAACATCTGTGAGAGAACGGCTGGCATAGGCAATTACTACTCTTGAATCTGGTTGACCAGGTTTGTGTTGGGCTAACACAGCACCTAAACCAACAGGACTAGCATCCACCGTTAACTCAGTGTCCATTGATGGATCAAAGTATGCAGCAGTCGCATTTTCTACTAGTGCATCTTTCACAGCATCAAATGCATTTTGCTCGACATCGCTCCAGTACCATGATGCATTTTTCTTCAGGAGCTCACGTAGAGGCTTCGTAATGGTAGCAAAATCTGGAATGAAGCGAGAACAGTAGTTTGCCATTCCCAGAAAACTATGTACTTCAGTGGATGTTGAAGGAGGTGCAGCATTCTTGATATCTGCAACTTTCTTAGGATCTGGAGACAGACCTTTGTCACTAAGTACATGTCCAAAGAATTCAATTTTATGTTGATTGAACTCACACTTTGCTCGGCTTAGCGTCAAATTCTTTCTCGTAAGCGTTGCAATGTTGCACGAAGAGCTTTGTCGTGTTCAGCTTGGGTACGGCCATAAACAATGATGTCATCAGACATGTTGTCAGCATTAGGTATATCTTGCAATACCTGGCTGATGATGTGCTGGAATACTTCAGCAGCACTGTTAATACCAAAACTCAGGCGCTTGTACCTATACAGACCTCGATGTGTCGTAAACGTTGTGATGAATCGACTCTCATCATCAAGTTCAAGCTGATGATAGCCCTTGTTTAAATCTAACTTGCTGAATACAGTTGCACCATTCAAGCGGTATATCATATCATCTACAGTGGGTGTAGGATGGCGTTCACGCATTATTGCCTTGTTGGGAACACGCATGTCTACACAAATGCGTATCTCATCTGGATTCTTCGGCTTTGGTGGAGTGACAATTGGGCTTACCCATGGTGTTGGGCCTGTTACCGGTTCAATGATATCTAGTTCTATCAGCCTATCCAGTTCGGCATCGACTTTCTTGCGAGTATGGAATGGTTGTCGGCGATGTGGTTGGGCAACTGGAATTACATCTGGGTTGATATGCAGATGTACTTTGCTATCAGTATAACAACCTATGGATTTAAACCGATCAGAAAATTCAGCAAAATAGCATCAACATT
>WNGS01163274.1:58830-68912 GCA_020271785.1 Procambarus virginalis | reverse complement strand
GCGGCGAGACGCGACATCCTAAGGTGTGGCTTGTGTTTCTGGATGAACGAGGCGAGAGCCGGACCAGGAGCTACAACCCAACTGTCATCCTAGGATAGGTGAAGTAGGTGTTTACAGTTCCTCCCATTTCCCCTTTAGTTAGCTATATATATTCTTGTCAGGATATTTTGTATGTCGTGAGCAAGTCTCACCTGAGTTAAGTCACAGAGTGCACAGTATGTGGTGAGGCTGCCCAGAGCGCTCACAGTATCAATTTAATATATATCTATGTGTGGGTGTGTGCAAGCACCGAGATTCATCAGAGAATTTACTGTGACTATTATTATTGATCTGTGATATTATTATTATATATATGGTAGTAACCAGATATTGGTGTGTGATCTATATAAAACTATTGATTAAATGCCTGTGGATTGATCTCTATAATCTATTGATATAAATGCCTGTGATTGATCTCTATATCTATTGATATCGTGCCCGTGTGTTGATCTCTATAATCTATCAATATAAATGCCTGTGTGTTGATCTCCATAATCTATCGATATAAATGCCTGTGTGTTGATCTCTATGATCTATTGATATATATATGCCTGAAGTTTGATTAATGATTTATATATGACATGATTGTGTGCTGAATAATATATATACGTGAAGTGATTGCCAGTGATATCTCTGTGAGAGGAAGTATAAATATAAAGAAAAGTTCAGCGATCAGGCGAGTGCATTCACAGTAAATATTATTAAGAATAGAGTAATCTTTTGGTACAGTGAAAAGTCACTGTGAGAGTATTGTGAATATAGATGTTGATCGCGAGGCCAGGCATTCATAAGTAAGCCATGTGAATGTTGAATAGTGTTTTGGAAAAAGTTAAATAAACGGTGATCGTGACAATTAGAAAACAAGTACTAGTCTGTTCCACGATCGCGAGGGCCCGGTCAGCTGGCATTCTGACAGGTGACACGTGCCGATGTTGCCATATGGTGCGCTCTAGAATATTATGCTATGAATGGAGCGATTGTCATATATTATTCTGATACATTGATGCATATATATGTCTCGTTGTCTTTTAAGTAAAATACCAAAACTCTTTGGTGTTTGATATCATCCCCTCCATTTATCTTGTGACCTTGTGAGGATGTAAAGTAGAGTGACCTGCCTGATATTATATACTGGATTGGCTCTTGCCACATTACACCTGACCACTGCAGTGTTACTGGCCACCTAAAAAACCAGTTGGCGACCTTGAAGGCTGTGTAAGAGTTCGGTGTCGGGAGGGCCACAGATTGAGGGAACGATCTGTGCACCACTCATCTTATAATCTAAAGGCCGGTGTGAGATCGACTGGGATACTCTCCGAGGCCAGCAGTGGAGCCTAAGGGATTGAGGGAAGACCGCCGAACGACGGTGAGTAAGGGTTATGTTGGAGCAACCACCTGGAAAGGAGATCCAGTCTACTGTTGCTTTAACCTTCTCTAACGAGAACACCGTGAAACCCCGACAGGACCCACCTCACATGTGGCAGGGACACACCACTCACATGTGGCAAGGGGACACACCACTCTCATGTGGCAGGGACACACCACTCACATGTGGCAGAGGAACACACCACTCATATGTGGCAAGGGAAACACCACTCACATGTGGCAGGGGACACACCACTCACATGTGGCAGGGAACACACCACTCACATGTGGCAGGGGACACACCACTCACATGTGACAGGGGGGACACACCACTCACATGTGGCAGGACACACCACTCACATGTGTCAAGGGACACACCACTCACATGTGGCAGGGGACACACCACTCACATGTGTCAGGGGACACACCACTCACATGTGGCAGGGAACACACCACTCACATGTGTAGGGGGACACACAACTCACATGCGGCAGGGACACACCACTCACATGTGTCAGGGACACACCACTCACATGTGGCAGAGGGACACACCACTCACATGTGGCAGGGGACACACCACTCACATGTGGCAGGGAACACACCACTCACATGTGTCAGGGGGACACACAACTCACATGTGGCAGGGACACTCCACTCACATGTGGCAGGGGGACACACAACTCACATGTGGCAGGGACACAACACTCACNAAAGAACACAATAAAGTAGCCGTCACAACTGCAAGAAAAATGACAGGTTGGATACAAGAACTTTCACACTAGAGATGCTATACCGATGATGACACTTTTCAAAACGCTTGTGCTCTCTAGAGTGGAGTACTGCTGCACAATGACAGCCCCTTTCACTGCGGGTGAAATTGCTGACCTGGAGAGCGTGCAGAGATCCTTTACTGCTGAATCCACTCGGTAAAACATCTAAACTATTGGGACCGACTAAAGAGCCTAAATCTGTATTCCCTTGAGCGCAGGCGGGAGAGATACATAATAATTTACACGTGGAAAATATTAGAGGGGCTGGTCCCAACCTGCACACAGAAATAACATCACATGAGACCAGAAGACATGGCAGGATGTGCAGAATACCCCCGTTGAAAAGCAGAGGTGCAACTGGTACTCTGAGAGAGAACTCTATCAACATCAGAGGCCCGAGACTGTTCAACACGCTTCCACTACACATAAGGGACATAACTGGCAAACCCCTCACAGTGTTCAAGAGAGAACTGGATAAGCACCTCCAAAGGATACCTGATCAACCAGGCTGTGACTCATACGTCAGGCTGCGAGCAGCCGCGTCCAACAGCCTGGTTGATCAGTCCAGCAACCAGGAGGCCTGGTCGATGACCGGGCCGCGGGGACGATAAGCCCCGGAAGCACCTCAAGGTATCCTCAAGGTAGGTATCCCCCAGCTGCCCGCTAAACCAACTTCTTATTCCCTAAGACACAGCCACCCATTGTAAACACAGACAATGTATCGCTAAACGCACTCACTACCCAACAAACGCACCCACTACCTGCTGAAGAGGCCAGCCACCTCCAAAACACATCCACCTCCCGCAAAACGCACCCGCCACACACTGAACTGAAATAAACTCGTTTAGATACAAAAAAAAATCAGGAGGGGGTAGGAAATGCTAAAAAGTGGAGAGTAGGGGACACCTACCTAAAAGTGGAGAGTAGGGGACACGGGGGGGGATGGAGTGGAAGGAAAGGGAATGAAGGGTGAGGGGGGTGCTTGCAAAATGTAAAGAATAGGAAAGGTGTTAGAGCGGAGAAGGGATGCCAAAATGGACGGCAGGAGACCCAGCAAACACAGAACGTTTGTGGATGTTTTTAAATGGTGCCACAAAGGTAATACTGTAACTTTTGACATAAATACGTATATCTGACGTTCTTAAAACCACTAGATATAACTAAAAACATATATTCTTGAGACACAGATTTTTAAGATTTATGTAAAAATTTAAAAATAATAGTGAATGCTATGGAATTATAATGTTTTCATGCTTTATATTTAAGAATAAATAATTTTTAGTCAACATTTTGTTTTTTTTGTTTACTTTATGTAAATCGATCCAATTTACGTTCTTATAACATAAATATAACATTTATATGACGTCAATATAACGTTATTTACACGACATCATTACGTTATTATGATGTTATATTAACGTATAATTCCTGTATGAAAACCAGAATATATATTGAACTTTATGTTTTAAACCTTGTAAAGTTATCATAAAACTTGGAATAAGACTGTAAGCATACTTTACTTATGAAAATATACAAACAAATCAACAAAAACATTTTAACATAAATAACATAAACATAACATAAATTAATTGCATGCATGGGAGTTAATTGGAACTCTGTAATATTGCATACATGAACCTTAAGGTACAAACCCAGTGTATTTACCCATGCAGTTCTTTCCTAAATCTAAATTTTTCCAATTTTTACACTTTGTTTCGAGTTCTGTCTTGAGTTGCTACTTTTAATACCCCATTAATGTCCCCTTTGTTATTTTCATTCATCCCACTGTGCACCTCTACCTTATGTCACTCCTAATTCTTCGCCTTTCTAGAGAATGTAATATAAGCTTTGATAATCTTTCTTCATATGACAGGCTTCTAACACTCAGATTGCAGCGTGGTGAGCCTAAAACCCTTCAGATCCAAGCAAATGGTAAAATGCCAGCAGATACAATTGCGAACACATTGATACCAAAACGAAAGACATATGACGAGAATTGAGGTAATCAAAGTGAAAAGAGTGTACACATTACATTGCACTAGAGTGCTCCCTGGTTACTTTCTCTCACGTTCTCTGTTTTGTGCAGATGGTACGCCGTGCTTTTGGAGTTTATATGCCTTTAGTCCTGTAGCGAATTCTATTGCGAACACATTGATACCAAATTGAAAAACCTAGGATGAGAATTGAGATGACAAAGTTGAAAACAGTATTCACTTTCAGTATTACTACGCTCTCTAATGGAAGGCCAGACTCTGGAATTCTGGGTAACGCTGCCTGCTTTCATCACGTCAGCGGGTGGAGTGCGCTGCTGTTTTTGACATTTTATGCATATATTCCAGTTGGGAATTCTATTGCAAACACATTGATACCAAAATGAAAGACCTAGGATGACAATTGAGGTGACCAAAATGAAAAGAGTGTATACATTTTATCCCTCTTGTGAGCTCCCGGGTAACACACTCTCGCTTTCTCTGTTTGTTGCGGATGGTAAGCCGAGCTTTTGGAGTTTATATGCCTTTAGTCCTGTAGCGAATTCTATTGCGAACACATTGATACCAAATTGAAAAACCTAGGATGAAAATTGAGGTAACAAAGTTGAAAAGGGTATACACTTTTCAGTATTGCCACGCTCTAATGTAATGAGAGTTGCCTGAGGGTGGCACAGCTTTCTTTTTCTAGTACCCTTGGCCTACATTCATCTTGTCGGCGGGTAGAGCGCACTGCTGTCTTTGACATTATATTCATATAGTTCTGTTCGGAATTCTATTGCGAACGCATTGATACCAAAATGAAAGACATAGGACGAGAATTAAGGTGACAAAGTTGAAAAGAGTATACACTTTTCAGTATTTCCGCCCACTACCGAGGAATGTCCAAAAAAACTGGAGAGAGTGGAGGGGCAACTTGCCCAAAACCCGAAAGTGTTTGCGGGGATTAACTTTCGTTCAGTACTATCATGCAAGAGGAGCCACACATCTATGGTTCATCCAATAAAATCAGCAGACTTCTAGATGTTACTACTGCTCGGCTTAGACTCGGTTACAAGTATCTCTGGGAATTCTCATTATCTGCCGATGTAGACCTAACCAAATGTAAACTGTCAACAAAATTATTCGCACACCCTCCGTCACTATGTGATGGAGTGCGAAAAGATACGTGAATTCAGAGACAATTCTATAACCAATGTACCAACGATGTGTCAATATTTCATTCAAATTGATCTGCTACCAGAAATTTTAGCCAAATATCCCCAGTTTGCTAACTGTAGGTAGTAACTAAGTGTTTGTAACCTATCCACCGCTGCCCACTGGATGGGGGGCGGTGTGCAGGACAAACATATCAATTGTGACACTAGCTCTCCATATATGTCAGTTGCTTAATTTAGAAACTGTACTTGTGGTCGATCTCGAACCCATTGTTGATGTTGATGACTTATACTGAATTTTGTAACTAGCTCATCAAGATTGTAACTTGCTTAGCTAAATGAATTGTGGGGTTCAGTCCCTGAGCCCATTATGTGCCTCTGTAACCCTTTCCACTACCGCCCACAAGATGGGTATGGGGTGCATAATAAATGAACTAAACTAACTTCAAGGCATCCTGAAAGAAAGCTTGGAGGGCTTGAAAAATTGCAGAACGAAGCGTTGAGGATAATCCTTGGTTGCCCTCGTACCACAAAGATACTTAACATGAGGAAGGAACTTAATATTCCGAGCGTTGTTTATCGTGTTACTAAAATTAACTGTCAAATTGGCATAAAAATGCTTAGGCTAGCTCATCCTAACCCTTGCACAGAAGCCCTCCAGAATTTCTTTATTGAATGTAAACATTGTTTCAAATGGATAAATAAAATTGGAACTGAACTCAGAAAGTATCAGATTTATAATTTGTACCAGGAGAGACAAAAATAGCACTTTCCTGCACTGTAGGAAATTACACCCTTTTCAATTTTATTCCTCCCTTTCTATCAAAGGAACAAATTAGAGATCAGTCCCAGCTTCGTTTTGAGGCAAAGCTCAACGTCTTAAGCCATATTGATGCTCTGTCCACAGAGCATTCTCTCTCTCAAATCATATACACTGAAGGTTTCCTAGAGCGCCCAACGGGTGCAGCTGGAAGTGCAGTTGTCCTGACAATAGGCTATGACTTATAATTTGAGTGGGGAGTCCGTATAAACAACTGGGCCTCTACCCTTCAGACCGAACTATTTGCCTTGCTCCTTGCACTGAAATGTGTACAAGTATCCAAACTTGATACATTAATTGTAAGTGACTCTTTATCATCCTTAATTGCTCTCAACTCTTTAAGACATAACTGTAACATGCTCGTGTCTGAAGCTAGACACAAATACAACAACAACTTGAGGAATCTTATCATAAACAATAATCTCAACAAAAATCACATAGTTCTCAGAGGTGATTTCAATATTGACCTAGGGCTACAAAATAGCCCTCAAGTAGACTATTTCCTCAACAGCATGAATTCCTGTATGCTCATCCCCGCATTCACCAGGCCCACCCGATTCACTCAAACATCTGCGACTACCCTGGATCACTGATGGACCAACATAACAGCTCCTCTTACATCAAGTATAATCACTGACAGAACAACTGACCACTATCCTACCTTCCTTCTAGCGAACATGGCCATAACACCACCAGGTAACAAGAAAATTACCTTTAGGTTACAAAGTGAAGCGGCAATAGGCAATCTTACAAATGCTCTCCACAATGTAAACTACGAATCTGAATTTATCAATACACAGGATAATAATTCGTTAACTAGCCTCTTCTTTTCCAAAATTCTAAGCCTTTACATTACTTATTGTTCTCTCCTCACCAAGCAAGTAACTGGCAAAAGGTTAAATAATCCCTGGCTCACTAATGGCATATTTAAAGCAATCGACAAGAAACATGAATATGAAAAAAACTTAGGATTAGCCTAGTTGCAAAAGAAGTAGTTAAGAGGTACTCATCAGTGCTTACCAGTACAATAAGAAGAGCAAAGCGTTCCTATTACGAGAATTGATTCAAAGAAGCAAAAGGCAACAAGAAAAGCACATATGGAGAGCCCTCTCTACCGTCCTATGAGCTAAACAACATTCACATATTAAGATAAAAATCTCCAAGGATGTTTATACACCTGCAACAGATCTTAAAACAGCAACTGAATTTATTAGCTTCTTTTCATCGATTGGTGCTAATCTTGCCCGAAAAATCCCAGAGACTCAGACACATGTTCCCACATATCTTTCAGGCAGCTATCCAAACACTCTTCTCCTCTCTCCGGTCAGCCCAACAGATGTTGTGTCCATCATTCACTCGCAAAAAGTCAAAGCTGGGAACATTAGTGGAATATCATTGATGGTATACAGGAGTGCCTCCCATGCCCTTGCACCACCCATAGCATTGCTGTTCAATAAATCCCTAGAGTGTCATACCTTCCCTGATATCCTTAAAAAAGCAAGAGTAACACCAGTTCATAAACGAGGTAAAACGGCAAACATAAATAATTACAGACCCATATCGAATCTAAATATATTATCAAAAATATTTAAAAAAAACTTTTTACAAACAGCTCTACTCCTATCTTGTAAAATTCAATATACTAAGTCCCTATCAGTTTGGCTTCCGCTCCCAAAAGAGTACCAATGATGCTATTGTTAGTCTGCTTCACTTAATCTTCTCAGCCCTTGACAAAAGTGAGTTTACAATTGGACTCTTCATCGACCTGAGAAAGGCCTTTGATACTGTTAACCATAACAACCTCTTACTTAAACTCCACTATTATGGAATCCGTGGCCTTGCCCTGAACTATATCCGATCCTATCTTAGTGACAGACAACAATATGTAGCCATCAATTATATAACCTCTCCTACTCAACCACTAACCGTAGGGGTGCCACAGGGAAAGCATCCTAGGACCCCTCCTGTTTCTTATATACATCAATGATCTCCCTAATGTCTCTAACATACTAAATCTATATTGTTTGCTGATGATACTACTCATCTACTCTGACCCCAACCCACTCATGTTAAATAATGTTGAAAACAGTTAATTAAAAAATGTCTACTTGTGGATGTCAACCAACAAACTCACACTAAACATAGAAAAGACCTACTACATCTTATTTGGAAACAAATCAACAAATGCAATTCAGCTTCAGATAGACAATGTAAACATTAGCAATAAAAATGATGGAAAGTTCCTTGGCCTGTACTTAGACAAGAGACTCAACTTCAGCACCCACATACAACACATAACTAAAAAGGTTTCTAAAACAGTTGGTATACTCTCTAAGATCAGATATTATATACCCTACTCTGCTCTCCTCTCACTCTATTATGCACTTATCTATCCCTATCTTTCTTATGTGAAAGACCACATGTGAGTCTCCTGCCACTCACATGTGGCAGGAGACACACCACTCACATGTGGCACGGGACACACCACTCACATGTGGAAGGGAACACACCACTCACATGTGTAAGGGGGACACACCACTCACATGTGGCAGGGACACACCACTCACATGTGGCAGGGGGACACCACTCACATGTTGCAGGGGGACACACCACTCACATGTGGCAGGGACACACCACTCACATGTGGCAGGGGACATACCACTCAGATGGGGCATGGGACACACCATTCACATGTGGCAGGGGGGACACACCACTCACATCTGTCAGGGGACACACCACTCACATGTGGCAGGGACACACCACTCACATGTGGCAGGGGCCACCCACTCACTGTGGCAGGGGACACACGACTCACGTGTGGCAGGGGGACACACGACTCACATGTGGCAGGGGACACCCACTCACATGTGGCAGGGGTCAACCACTAACATGTGGCAGGGGGACACCACTCACATGTGGCAGGGGGACACACCACTCACATGTGGCAGGGACACACCACTCACATGTGGCAGGGACACACCACTCAGATGGGCAGGGACACACCACTCACATGTGGCAGGGGGAACACCACTCACATGTGGCAGGGGACACACGACTCACATGTGGCAGGGGACACACCACTCAGATGGGGCATGGGGACACACGATTCACATGTGGCAGGGGAGACACACCACTCACATGTGGCAGGGCAGACCATTCACATGTGGCAGGGGACACACCACTCACATGTGGCACGGGACACACCACTCAGATGGGACAGGGGGACACACCACTCACATGTGGCAGGGGACACACCGCTCACATGTGGCCGGGACACACCACTCACATGTGGCAGGGGCCACACCACTCACATGTGGCATGGACACACCACTCACATGTGGCAGGGGACACACCACTCACATGTGGCAGGGGACACACCACTCACATGTGGCAGGGGGACACACCACTCACATGTGGCAGGGACACACCACTCACATGTGGCAGGGGAAATACCACTCACATGTGGCAGGGACACACCACTCACATGTGGCAGGAGACACACCACTCACATGTGGCAAGGGGACATAACACTCACATGTGGCAGGGGACACAGCACTCACATGTGGCAGGGGGACACACCACTCACATGTGGCAGGGGACACACCACTCACATGTGGCAGGGACACACCACTCACATGTGGCAGGACACACCACTCACATGTGGCAGGGGACACACCACTCACATGTGGCAGGGGACACACCACTCACATGTGCTGGGGACACACCACTCAACGGTGGGCAGGGGACACACCACTCACATGTGGCAGGGGACACCACTCACATGTGGCAGGGGACACACACTCACATGTGGCAGGGGACACACCACTCACATGTGGCAGGGGACACACCACTCACATGTGGCTGGGGGACACACCACTCAACGGTGGCAGGGGACACACCACTCACATGTGGCAGGGGGACACACCACTCACATGTGGCAGGG
>WNGS01163274.1:25547-56514 GCA_020271785.1 Procambarus virginalis | reverse complement strand
ATGTCGGAAGTCTTTACCTTTAAAGAACACAATAAAGTAGCCGTCACAACTGCAAGAAAAATGACAGGTTGGATAACAAGAACTTTTCACACTAGAGATGCTATACCGATGATGACACTTTTCAAAACGCTTGTGCTCTCTAGAGTGGAGTACTGCTGCACAATGACAGCCCCTTTCACTGCGGGTGAAATTGCTGACCTGGAGAGCGTGCAGAGATTGATCCTTTACTGCTAGAATCCACTCGGTAAAACATCTAGGCTATTGGGACCGACTAAAGAGCCTAAATCTGTATTCCCTTGAGCGCAGGGCGGGAGAGATACATAATAATTTACACGTGGAAAATATTAGAGGGGCTGGTCCCAAACCTGCAAAACCTGCACATAGAAATAAAATCACATGAGACCAGAAGACATGGCAGGATGTGCAGAATACCCCCGTTGAAAGCAGAGGTGCAACTGGTACTCTGAGAGAGAACTCTATCAACATCAGAGGCCCGGAACTGTTCAACACGCTTCCACTACACATAAGGGACATAACTGGCAAACCCCTCACAGTGTTCAAGAGGAGAACTGGATAAGCACCTACCAAAGGATACCTGATCAACCAGGCTGTGACTCATACGTCAGGCTGGTAGCAGCCGCGTCCAACAGCCTGGTTGATCAGTCCAGCAACCAGGAGGCCTGGTCGATGACCGGGCCGCGGGGGACGATAAGCCCCGGAAGCACCTCAAGGTATCCTCAAGGTAGGTATCCCCCAGCTGCCCGCTAAACCAACTTCTTATTCCCTAAGACACAGCCACCCATTGTAAACACAGACAATGTATCGCTAAACGCACTCACTACCCAACAAACGCACCCACTACCTGCTGAAGAGGCCAGCCACCTCCAAAACACATCCACCTCCCGCAAAACGCACCCGCCACACACTGAACTAAAATAAACTCGTTTAGATACAAAAAAAAATCAGGAGGGGGGTAGGAAATGCTAAAAAGTGGAGAGTAGGGGACACCTACCTAAAAGTGGAGAGTAGGGGACACGGGGGGGGGATGGAGTGGAAGGAAAGGGAATGAAGGGTGAGGGGGGGTGCTTGCATAATGTAAAGAATAGGAAAGGTGTTAGAGCGGAGAAGGGATGCCAAAATGGACGGCAGGAGACCCAGCAAACACAGAACGTTTGGGAACGTTTTTAAATGGTGCCACAAAGGTAATACTGTAACTTTTGACATAAATACGTATATCTGACGTTCTTAAAAACCACTAGATATAACTAAAAACATATATTCTTGAGACACAGATTTTTAAGATTTATGTAAAAATTTAAAAATAATAGTGAATGCTCTGGAATTATAATGTTTTCATGCTTTATATTTAAGAATAAATAATTTTTAGTCAACATTTTGTTTTTTTTGTTTACTTTATGTAAATCGATCCAATTTACGTTCTTATAACATAAATATAACATTTAAATGACGTCAATATAACGTTATTTACACGACATCATTACGTTATTATGATGTTATATAACGTATAATTCCTGTATGAAAACCAGAATATATATTGAACTTTATGTTTTAAACCTTGTAAAGTTATCATAAAACTTGGAATAAGACTGTAAGCATACTTTACTTATGAAAATATACAAACAAATCAACAAAAACATTTTAACATAAATAACATAAACATAACATAAATTAATTGCATGCATGGGAGTTAATTGGAACTCTGTAATATTGCATACATGAACCTTAAGGTACAAACCCAGTATATATACCGATGCAGTTCTTTCCTAAATCTAAATTTTTCCAATTTTACACTTTGTTTCGAGTTCTGTCTTGAGTTGCTACTTTTAATACCCCATTAATGTCCCCTTTGTTATTTTCATTCATCCCACTGTGCACCTCTACCTTATGTCACTCCTAATTCTTCGCCTTTCTAGAGAATGTAATATAAGCTTTGATAATCTTTCTTCATATGACAGGCTTCTAACACTCAGATTGCAGCGTGGTGAGCCTAAAACCCTTCAGATCCAAGCAAATGGTAAAATGCCAGCAGATACAATTGCGAACACATTGATACCAAAAACGAAAGACATATGACGAGAATTGAGGTAATCAAAGTGAAAAGAGTGTACACATTACATTGCACTAGAGTGCTCCCTGGTTACTTTCTCTCACGTTCTCTGTTTTGTGCAGATGGTACGCCGTGCTTTTGGAGTTTATATGCCTTTAGTCCTGTAGCGAATTCTATTGCGAACACATTGATACCAAATTGAAAAACCTAGGATGAGAATTGAGATTACAAAGTTGAAAACAGTATTCACTTTCAGTATTACTACGCTCTCTAATGGAAGGCCAGACTCTGGAATTCTGGGTAACGCTGCCTGCGTTCATCACGTCAGCGGGTGGAGTGCGCTGCTGTTTTTGACATTTATGCATATATTCCAGTTGGGAATTCTATTGCAAACACATTGGTACCAAAATGAAAGACCTAGGATGACAATTGAGGTGACCAAAATGAAAAGAGTGTATTCATTTTATCCCTCTTGTGAGCTCCCGGGTAACACACTCTCGCTTTCTCTGTTTGTTGCGGATGGTAAGCCGAGCTTTTGGAGTTTATATGCCTTTAGTCCTGTAGCGAATTCTATTGCGAACACATTGATACCAAATTGAAAAACCTAGGATGAAAATTGAGGGTAACAAAGTTGAAAAGGGTATACACTTTTCAGCATTGCCACGCTCTAATGTAATGAGAGTTGCCTGAGGGTGGCACAGCTTTCTTTTTCTAGTACCCTTGGCCTACATTCATCTTGTCGGCGGTGTAGAGCGCACTGCTGTCTTTGACATTATATTCATATAGTTCTGTTCGGAATTCTATTGCGAACGCATTGATACCAAAATGAAAGACATAGGACGAGAATTAAGGTGACAAGTTGAAAAGAGTATACACTTTTCAGTATTTCCGCCCACTACCGAGGAATGTCCAAAAAAACTGGAGAGAGTGGAGGGGCAACTTGCCCAAAACCCGAAAGTGTTTGGGGGATTAACTTTCGTTCAGTACTATCATGCAAGAGGAGCCACACATCTATGGTTCATCCAATAAAATCAGCAGACTTCTAGATGTTACTACTGCTCGGCTTAGACTCACTCGGTTACAAGTATCTCTGGGAATTCTCATTATCTGCCGATGTAGACCTAACCAAATGTAAACTTTCAACAAAATTATTCGCACACCCTCCGTCACTATGTGATGGAGTGCGAAAAGATACGTGAATTCAGAGACAATTCTATAACCAATGTACCAACGATGTGTCAATATTTCATTCAAATTGATCTGCTACCAGAAATTTTAGCCAAATATCCCCAGTTTGCTAACTAACTGTAGGTAGTAACTAAGTGTTTGTAACCTATCCACCGCTGCCCACTGGATGGGGGGGCGGTTGTGCAGGACAAACATATCAATTGTGACACTAGCTCTCCATATATGTCAGTTGCTTAATTTAGAAACTGTACTTGTGGTCGATCTCGAACCCATTGTTGATGTTGATGACTTATACTGAATTTTGTAACTAGCTCATCAAGATACAATCTTGCTTAGCTAAATGAATTGTGGGGTTCAGTCCCTGAGCCTATTATGTGCCTCTGTAACCCTTAATTTCCACTACCGCCCACAATTTGGGTATGGGGTGCATAATAAATGAACTAAACTAACTTCAAGGCATCTTGAAAGAAAGCTTGGAGGGCGGGCTTGAAAAATTGCAGAACGAAGCGTTGAGGATAATCCTTGGTTGCCCTCGTACCACAAAGATACTTAACATGAGGAAGGAACTTAATATTCCGAGCGTTGTTTATAGTGTTACTAAAATTAACTGTCAAATTGGCATAAAAAATGCTTAGGCTAGCTCATCCTAACCCTTGCACAGAAGCCCTCCAGAATTTCTTTATTGAATGTAAACATTGTTTCAAATGGATAAATAAATTGGAACTGAACTCAGAAAGTATCAGATTTATAATTTGTACAGGAGAGACAAAAATAGCACTTTCCTGCACTGTAGGAAATTACACCCTTTTCAATTTTATTCCTCCCTTTCTATCAAAGGAACAAATTAGAGATCAGTCCCAGCTTCGTTTTTGAGGCAAAGCTCAACGTCTTAAGCCATATTGATGCTCTGTCCACAGAGCATTCTCTCTCTCAAATCATATACACTGAAGGTTTCCTAGAGCGCCCAACGGGTGCAGCTGGAAGTGCAGTTGTCCTGACAATAGGCTATGACTTATAATTTGAGTGGGGAGTCCGTATAAACAACTGGGCCTCTACCCCTTCAGACCGAACTATTTGCCTTGCTCCTTGCAATGAAATGTGTACAAGTATCCAAACTTGATACATTAATTGTAAGTGACTCTTTATCATCCTTAATTGCTCACAACTCTTTAAGACATAACTGTAACATGCTCGTGTCTGAAGCTAGACACAAATACAACAACAACTTGAGGAATCTTATCATAAACAATAATCTCAACAAAAATCACATAGATCTCAGAGGTGATTTCATTATTGACCTAGGGCTACAAAATAGCCTCAAGTAGACTATTTCCTCAACAGCATGAATTCCTGTATGCTCATCCCCGCATTCACCAGGCCCACCCGATTCACTCAAACATCTGCGACTACCCTGGATCACTGATGGACCAACATAACAGCTCCTCTTATATCAAGTATAATCACTGACAGAACAACTGACCACTATCCTACCTTCCTTCTAGCGAACATGGCCATAACACCACCAGGTAACAAGAAAATTACCTTTAGGTTACAAAGTGAAGCGGCAATAGGCAATCTTACAAATGCTCTCCACAATTGTAAACTACGAATCTGAATTTATCAATACACAGGATAATAATTCGTTAACTAGCCTCTTCTTTTCCAAAATTCTAAGCCTTTACATTACTTATTGTTCTCTCCTCACCAAGCAAGTAACTGGCTAAAGGTTAAATAATCCCTGGCTCACTAATGGCATATTTAAAGCAATCGACAAGAAACATGAATATGAAAAAACTTAGGATTAGCCTAGTTGCAAAAGAAGTAGATAAGAGGTACTCATCAGTGCTTACCAGAATAATAAGAAGAGCAAAGCGTTTCTATTACGAGAATTGATTCAAAGAAGCAAAGGCAACAAGAAAAGCACATATGGAGAGCCCTCTCTACCGTCCTATGAGCTAGACAACATTCACATATTAAGATAAAAATCTCCAAGGATGTTTATACACCTGCAACAGATCTTAAAACAGCAACTGAATTTATTAGCTTCTTTTCATCGATTGGTGCTAATCTTGCCCGAAAAATCCCAGAGACTCAGACACATGTTCCCACATATCTTTCATGCAGCTATCCCAACACTCTTCTCCTCTCTCCTGTCAGCCCAACGATGTTGTGTCCATCATTCACTCGCAAAAAGTCAAAGCTGGGAACATTAGTGGAATACCATTGATGGTATACAGGAGTGCCTCCCATGCCCTTTACCACCCATAGCATTGCTGTTCAATAAATCCCTAGAGTGTCATACCTTCCCTGATATCCTTAAAAAGCAAGAGTAACACCAGTTCATAAACGAGGTAAAACGGCAAACATAAATAATTACAGACCCATATCGAATCTAAATATATTATCAAAAATATTTAAAAAAAACTTTTTACAAACAGCTCTACTCCTATCTTGTAAAATTCAATATACTAAGTCCCTATCAGTTTGGCTTCCGCTCCCAAAAGAGTACCAATGATGCTATTGTTAGTCTGCTTCACTTAATCTTCTCAGCCCTTGACAAAAGTGAGTTTACAATTGGACTCTTCATCGACCTGAGAAAGGCCTTTGATACTGTTAACCATAACAACCTCTTACTTAAACTCCACTATTATGGAATCCGTGGCCTTGCCCTGAACTATATCCGATCCTATCTTAGTGACAGACAACAATATGTAGCCATCAATTATATAACCTCTCCTACTCAACCACTAACCGTAGGGGTGCCACAGGGAAGCATCCTAGGACCCCTCCTGTTTCTTATATACATCAATGATCTCCCTAATGTCTCTAACATACTAAATCTATATTGTTTGCTGATGATAATACTCATCTACTCTGACCCCAACTCACTCACGTTAAATAATGTTGAAAACAGTTAATTAAAAAATGTCTACTTGTGGATGTCAACCAACAAACTCACACTAAACATAGAAAAGACCTACTACTACATCTTATTTGGAAACAAATCAACAAATGCAATTCAGATTCAGATTGACAATGTAAACATTAGCAATAAAAATGATGGAAAGTTCCTTGGCCTGTACTTAGACAAGAGACTCAACTTCAGCACCCACATACAACACATAACTAAAAAGGTTTCTAAAACAGTTGGTATATACTCTCTAAGATCAGATATTATATACCCTACTCTGCTCTCCTCTCACTCTATTATGCACTTATCTATCCCTATCTTTCTTATGTGAAAGACCACATGTGAGTCTCCTGCCACTCACATGTGGCAGGAGACACACCACTCACATGTGGCACGGGACACACCACTCACATGTGGAAGGGAACACACCACTCACATGTGTAAGGGGGACACACCACACTCACATGTGGCAGGGACACACCACTCACATGTGGCAGGGGACACACCACTCACATGTGCAGGGACACACCACTCACATGTGGCAGGGGACACACCACTCACATGTGGCAGGGACACACCACTCACATGTGGCAGGGGACACACCACTCACATGTGGCAGGGACACACCACTCACATGTGGCAGGGGACACACCACTCACATGTGGCAGGGGACACACCACTCACATGTGGCAGGGGAACCACTCACATGTGGCAGGGGACACACCACTCACATGTGGCAGGGACACACCACTCACATGTGGCAGGGGACACACCACTCACATGTGGCAGGGGACACACCACTCACATGTGGCAGGGACACACCACTCACATGTGGCAGGGGACACACCACTCACATGTGGCAGGGGACACACCACTCACATGTGGCAGGGGACACACCACTCACATGTGGCAGGGGACACACCACTCACATGTGGCAGGGGACACACCACTCACATGTGGCAGGGGACACACCACTCACATGTGGCAGGGACACACCACTCACATGTGGCAGGGGACACACCACTCACATGTGGCAGGGGACACACCACTCACATGTGGCAGGGGACACACCACTCACATGTGGCAGGGGACACACCACTCACATGTGGCAGGGGACACACCACTCACATGTGGCAGGGACACACCACTCACATGTGGCAGGGGACACACCACTCACATGTGGCAGGGGACACACCACTCACATGTGGCAGGGGACACACCACTCACATGTGGCAGGGGACACACCACTCACATGTGGCAGGGGACACACCACTCACATGTGGCAGGGGGACACACCACTCACATGTGGCAGGGGACACACCACTCACATGTGGCAGGGGACACACCACTCACATGTGGCAGGGGACACACCACTCACATGTGGCAGGGGACACACCACTCACATGTGGCAGGGACACACCACTCACATGTGGCAGGGGACACACCACTCACATGTGGCAGGGACACACCACTCACATGTGGCAGGGGACACACCACTCACATGTGGCAGGGGACACACCACTCACATGTGGCAGGGGACACACCACTCACATGTGGCAGGGGACACACCACTCACATGTGGCAGGGGACACACCACTCACATGTGGCAGGGACACACCACTCACATGTGGCAGGGGGACACACCACTCACATGTGGCAGGGGACACACCACTCACATGTGGCAGGGGACACACCACTCACATGTGGCAGGGGACACACCACTCACATGTGGCAGGGGACACACCACTCACATGTGGCAGGGACACACCACTCACATGTGGCAGGGGACACACCACTCACATGTGGCAGGGGACACACCACTCACATGTGGCAGGGGACACACCACTCACATGTGGCAGGGGACACACCACTCACATGTGGCAGGGGACACACCACTCACATGTGGCAGGGGACACACCACTCACATGTGGCAGGGGACACACCACTCACATGTGGCAGGGACACACCACTCACATGTGGCAGGGGACACACCACTCACATGTGGCAGGGGACACACCACTCACATGTGGCAGGGGACACACCACTCACATGTGGCAGGGGACACACCACTCACATGTGGCAGGGACACACCACTCACATGTGGCAGGGGACACACCACTCACATGTGGCAGGGGACACACCACTCACATGTGGCAGGGGACACACCACTCACATGTGGCAGGGGACACACCACTCACATGTGGCAGGGACACACCACTCACATGTGGCAGGGGACACACCACTCACATGTGGCAGGGGACACACCACTCACATGTGGCAGGGGACACACCACTCACATGTGGCAGGGACACACCACTCACATGTGGCAGGGGACACACCACTCACATGTGGCAGGGGACACACCACTCACATGTGGCAGGGGACACACCACTCACATGTGGCAGGGGACACACCACTCACATGTGGCAGGGGACACACCACTCACATGTGGCAGGGACACACCACTCACATGTGGCAGGGGACACACCACTCACATGTGGCAGGGACACACCACTCACATGTGGCAGGGGACACACCACTCACATGTGGCAGGGGACACACCACTCACATGTGGCAGGGGACACACCACTCACATGTGGCAGGGACACACCACTCACATGTGGCAGGGGACACACCACTCACATGTGGCAGGGGACACACCACTCACATGTGGCAGGGGACACACCACTCACATGTGGCAGGGGACACACCACTCACATGTGGCAGGGGACACACCACTCACATGTGGCAGGGGACACACCACTCACATGTGGCAGGGACACACCACTCACATGTGGCAGGGGACACACCACTCACATGTGGCAGGGACACACCACTCACATGTGGCAGGGGACACACCACTCACATGTGGCAGGGACACACCACTCACATGTGGCAGGGGACACACCACTCACATGTGGCAGGGGACACACCACTCACATGTGGCAGGGGACACACCACTCACATGTGGCAGGGGACACACCACTCACATGTGGCAGGGGACACACCACTCACATGTGGCAGGGGACACACCACTCACATGTGGCAGGGACACACCACTCACATGTGGCAGGGGACACACCACTCACATGTGGCAGGGACACACCACTCACATGTGGCAGGGGACACACCACTCACATGTGGCAGGGGACACACCACTCACATGTGGCAGGGGACACACCACTCACATGTGGCAGGGGACACACCACTCACATGTGGCAGGGGACACACCACTCACATGTGGCAGGGGACACACCACTCACATGTGGCAGGGGACACACCACTCACATGTGGCAGGGACACACCACTCACATGTGGCAGGGGACACACCACTCACATGCAGGGGGACACACCACTCACATGTGGCAGGGGACACACCACTCACATGTGGCAGGGGACACACCACTCACATGTGGCAGGGGACACACCACTCACATGTGGCAGGGGACACACCACTCACATGTGGCAGGGGACACACCACTCACATGTGGCAGGGACACACCACTCACATGTGGCAGGGGACACACCACTCACATGTGGCAGGGGACACACACTCACATGTGGCAGGGGACACACCACTCACATGTGGCAAGGGACACACCACTCACATGTGGCAGGGGACACACCACTCACATGTGGCAGGGGACACACCACTCACATGTGGCAGAGGGGACACACCACTCACATGTGGCAGGGGACACACCACTCACATGTGGCAGGGGACACACCACTCACATGTGGCAGGGGACACACCACTCACATGTGGCAGGGGACACACCACTCACATGTGGCAGGGGGACACACACTCACATGTGGCAGGGGGACACACCACTCACATGTGGCAGGGGACACACCACTCACATGTGGCAGGGGACACACCACTCACATGTGGCAGGGGACACACCACTCACATGTGGCAGGGGACACACCACTCACATGTGGCAGGGGACACACCACTCACATGTGGCAGGGGACACACCACTCACATGTGGCAGGGGACACACCACTCACATGTGGCAGGGGACACACCACTCACATGTGGCAGGGGACACACCACTCACATGTGGCAGGGGACACACCACTCACATGTGGCAGGGGACACACCACTCACATGTGGCAGAGGGACACACCACTCACATGTGGCAGGGGACACACCACTCACATGTGGCAGGGGACACACCACTCACATGTGGCAGAGGGACACACCACTCACATGTGGCAGGGGACACACCACTCACATGTGGCAGGGGACACACCACTCACATGTGGCAGGGGACACACCACTCACATGTGGCAGGGGACACACCACTCACATGTGGCAGGGGACACACCACTCACATGTGGCAGGGACACACCACTCACATGTGGCAGGGACACACCACTCACATGTGGCAGGGGACACACCACTCACATGTGGCAGGGGACACACCACTCACATGTGGCAGGGGACACACCACTCACATGTGGCAGGGGACACACCACTCACATGTGGCAGGGGACACACCACTCACATGTGGCAGGGGACACACCACTCACATGTGGCAGGGGACACACCACTCACATGTGGCAGGGGACACACCACTCACATGTGGCAGGGGACACACCACTCACATGTGGCAGGGGACACACCACTCACATGTGGCAGGGGACACACCACTCACATGTGGCAGGGGACACACCACTCACATGTGGCAGGGACACACCACTCACATGTGGCAGGGGACACACCACTCACATGTGGCAGGGGACACACCACTCACATGTGGCAGGGGACACACCACTCACATGTGGCAGGGACACACCACTCACATGTGGCAGGGGACACACCACTCACATGTGGCAGGGACACACCACTCACATGTGGCAGGGGACACACCACTCACATGTGGCAGGGGACACACCACTCACATGTGGCAGGGACACACCACTCACATGTGGCAGGGGACACACCACTCACATGTGGCAGGGGACACACCACTCACATGTGGCAGGGGACACACCACTCACATGTGGCAGGGGACACACCACTCACATGTGGCAGGGGACACACCACTCACATGTGGCAGGGGACACACCACTCACATGTGGCAGGGACACACCACTCACATGTGGCAGGGGACACACCACTCACATGTGGCAGGGACACACCACTCACATGTGGCAGGGGACACACCACTCACATGTGGCAGGGGACACACCACTCACATGTGGCAGGGGACACACCACTCACATGTGGCAGGGACACACCACTCACATGTGGCAGGGGACACACCTCACATGTGGCAGGGGACACACCACTCACATGTGGCAGGGACACACCACTCACATGTGGCAGGGGACACACCACTCACATGTGGCAGGGGACACACCACTCACATGTGGCAGGGGACACACCACTCACATGTGGCAGGGGACACACCACTCACATGTGGCAGGGGACACACCACTCACATGTGTCAGGGGACACACCACTCACATGTGGCAGAGGGACACACCACTCACATGTGGCAGGGGACACACCACTCACATGTGGCAGGGGACACACCACTCACATGTGGCAGGGGGACACACCACTCACATGTGGCAGGGGACACACCACTCACATGTGGCAGGGACACACCACTCACATGTGGCAAGGGACACACCACTCACGTGGCAGGGGACACACCACTCACATGTGGCAGGGGGACACACCACTCACATGTGGCAGGGACACACCACTCACATGTGGCAGGGGACACACCACTCACATGTGGCAGGGGACACACCACTCACATGTGGCAGGGGACACACGACTCACATGTGGCAGGGGGACACACCACTCACATGTGGCAGGGGACACACCACTCACATGTGGCAGGGGACACACCACTCACATGTGGCAGGGGACACACCACTCACATGTGGCAGGGGGACACACCACTCACATGTGGCAGGGACACACCACTCACATGTGGCAGGGGACACACCACTCACATGTGGCAGAGGGACACACCACTCACATGTGGCAGGGGACACACCACTCACATGTGGCAGGGGACACACCACTCACATGGCGCATGGGACACACCACTCACATGTGGCAGGGGACACACCACTCACATGTGGCAGGGGACACACCACTCACATGTGGCAGGGACACACCACTCACATGTGGCAGGGGACACACCACTCACATGTGGCAGGGGACACACCACTCACATGTGGCAGGGGACACACCACACATGGCAGGGGACACCACTCACATGTGGCAGGGGACACACCACTCACATGTGGCAGGGACACACCACTCACATGTGGCAGGGGACACACCACTCACATGTGGCAGGGGACACACCACTCACATGTGGCAGGGGACACACCACTCACATGTGGCAGGGGACACACCACTCACATGTGGCAGGGACACACCACTCACATGTGGCAGGGGACACACCACTCACATGTGGCAGGGGACACACCACTCACATGTGGCAGGGACACACCACTCACATGTGGCAGGGGACACACCACTCACATGTGGCAGGGGACACACCACTCACATGTGTCAGGGACACACCACACATGTGGCAGGAGGGGACACCACTCATATGTGGCAGGGGACACACCACTCACATGTGGCAGGGACACACCACTCACATGTGGCAGGAGAGACACCACTCACATGTGGCAGAGGGACACACCACTCACATGTGGCAGAGGGACACACCACTCACATGTGCAGGGACACACCACTCACATGTGGCAGGGGACACACCACTCAGATGGGGCATGGGACACACCATTCACATGTGGCAGGGGGACACACCACTCACATGTGGCAGGGGGACACACCACTCACATGTGGCAGGGGACACACGACTCACATGTGGCAGGGGGGACACACCACTCACATGTGGCAGAGGGACACACGACTCACATGTGGCAGGGGGACACACCACTCACATGTGGCAGGGGACACACGACTCACATGTGGCAGGGGGACACACCACTCACATGTAACAGGGGACACACCATCACATGTGGCAGGGACACACCACTCACATGTGGCAAGGGACACACCACTCACGTGGCAGGGGACACACCACTCACATGTGGCAGGGGGACACACCACTCACATGTGGCAGGGACACACCACTCACATGTGGCAGGGGACACACACTCACATGTGGCAGGGGACACACCACNATGTGGCAGGGACACACCACTCACATGTGGCAAGGGACACACCACTCACATGTGGCAGGGGACACACCACTCACATGTGGCAGGGGGACACACCACTCACATGTGGCAGGGACACACCACTCACATGTGGCAGGGGACACACCACTCACATGTGGCAGGGGACACACCACTCACATGTGGCAGGGCACCACACACAACTCACATGTGGCAGGGGGACAACCACTCACATGTGGCAGGGGACACACCACTCACATGTGGCAGGGGGACACACCACTCACATGTGGCAGGGACACACCACTCACATGTGGCAGGGGGACACACCACTCACATGTGGCAGGGGACACACCACTCACATGTGGCAGGGACACACCACTCACATGTGGCAGGGGACACACCACTCACATGTGGCAGGGGGACACACCACTCACATGTGGCAGGGGGACACACCACTCACATGTGGCAGGGGACACACCACTCACATGTGGCAGGGGACACACCACTCACATGTGGCAGGGGACACACCACTCACATGTGGCAGGGGACACACCACTCACATGTGGCAGGGGACACACCACTCACATGTGGCAGGGGACACACCACTCACATGTGGCAGGGGACACACCACTCACATGTGGCAGGGGACACACCACTCACATGTGGCAGGGGACACACCACTCACATGTGGCAGGGGACACACCACTCACATGTGGCAGGGGACACACCACTCACATGTGGCAGGGGACACACCACTCACATGTGGCAGGGGACACACCACTCACATGTGGCAGGGACACACCACTCACATGTGGCAGGGGACACACCACTCACATGTGGCAGGGGACACACCACTCACATGTGGCAGGGACACACCACTCACATGTGGCAGGGACACACCACTCACATGTGGCAGGGGGACACACCACTCACATGTGGCAGGGGACACACCACTCACATGTGGCAGGGACACACCACTCACATGTGGCAGGGGGACACACCACTCACATGTGGCAGGGGACACACCACTCACATGTGGCAGGGACACACCACTCACATGTGGCAGGGACACACCACTCACATGTGGCAGGGGACACACCACTCACATGTGGCAGGGGACACACCACTCACATGTGGCAGGGGACACACCACTCACATGTGGCAGGGGACACACCACTCACATGTGGCAGGGACACACCACTCACATGTGGCAGGGGGACACACCACTCACATGTGGCAGGGACACACCACTCACATGTGGCAGGGGACACACACTCACATGTGGCAGGGGACACACCACTCACATGTGGCAGGGACACACCACTCACATGTGGCAGGGGACACACCACTCACATGTGGCAGGGGACACACCACTCACATGTGGCAGGGGACACACCACTCACATGTGGCAGGGACACACCACTCACATGTGGCAGGGGACACACCACTCACATGTGGCAGGGGACACACCACTCACATGTGGCAGGGACACACCACTCACATGTGGCAGGGGACACACCACTCACATGTGGCAGGGGACACACCACTCACATGTGGCAGGGGACACACCACTCACATGTGGCAGGGGACACACCACTCACATGTGGCAGGGGACACACCACTCACATGTGGCAGGGGACACACCACTCACATGTGGCAGGGACACACCACTCACATGTGGCAGGGGACACACCACTCACATGTGGCAGGGGGACACACCACTCACATGTGGCAGGGGGACACACCACTCACATGTGGCAGGGGACACACCACTCACATGTGGCAGGGGACACACCACTCACATGTGGCAGGGACACACCACTCACATGTGGCAGGGGACACACCACTCACATGTGGCAGGGGACACACCACTCACATGTGGCAGGGGACACACCACTCACATGTGGCAGGGGACACACCACTCACATGTGGCAGGGACACACCACTCACATGTGGCAGGGGACACACCACTCACATGTGGCAGGGGACACACCACTCACATGTGGCAGGGGGACACACCACTCACATGTGGCAGGGGACACACCACTCACATGTGGCAGGGGACACACCACTCACATGTGGCAGGGGACACACCACTCACATGTGGCAGGGACACACCACTCACATGTGGCAGGGGACACACCACTCACATGTGGCAGGGGGACACACCACTCACATGTGGCAGGGGACACACCACTCACATGTGGCAGGGACACACCACTCACATGTGGCAGGGGACACACCACTCACATGTGGCAGGGGACACACCACTCACATGTGGCAGGGGACACACCACTCACATGTGGCAGGGGACACACCACTCACATGTGGCAGGGGACACACCACTCACATGTGGCAGGGGACACACCACTCACATGTGGCAGGGGACACACCACTCACATGTGGCAGGGGACACACCACTCACATGTGGCAGGGGACACACCACTCACATGTGGCAGGGGACACACCACTCACATGTGGCAGGGGACACACCACTCACATGTGGCAGGGGACACACCACTCACATGTGGCAGGGACACACCACTCACATGTGGCAGGGGACACACCACTCACATGTGGCAGGGGACACACCACTCACATGTGGCAGGGGACACACCACTCACATGTGGCAGGGGACACACCACTCACATGTGGCAGGGGACACACCACTCACATGTGGCAGGGACACACCACTCACATGTGGCAGGGGACACACCACTCACATGTGGCAGGGGACACACCACTCACATGTGGCAGGGGACACACCACTCACATGTGGCAGGGGACACACCACTCACATGTGGCAGGGGACACACCACTCACATGTGGCAGGGGACACACCACTCACATGTGGCAGGGGACACACCACTCACATGTGGCAGGGACACACCACTCACATGTGGCAGGGGACACACCACTCACATGTGGCAGGGGACACACCACTCACATGTGGCAGGGGACACACCACTCACATGTGGCAGGGGACACACCACTCACATGTGGCAGGGGACACACCACTCACATGTGGCAGGGGACACACCACTCACATGTGGCAGGGACACACCACTCACATGTGGCAGGGGACACACCACTCACATGTGGCAGGGGACACACCACTCACATGTGGCAGGGGACACACCACTCACATGTGGCAGGGGACACACCACTCACATGTGGCAGGGGGACACACCACTCACATGTGGCAGGGGACACACCACTCACATGTGGCAGGGACACACCACTCACATGTGGCAGGGGACACACCACTCACATGTGGCAGGGGACACACCACTCACATGTGGCAGGGGACACACCACTCACATGTGGCAGGGACACACCACTCACATGTGGCAGGGGACACACCACTCACATGTGGCAGGGGACACACCACTCACATGTGGCAGGGGACACACCACTCACATGTGGCAGGGGACACACCACTCACATGTGGCAGGGGACACACCACTCACATGTGGCAGGGGACACACCACTCACATGTGGCAGGGACACACCACTCACATGTGGCAGGGGGACACACCACTCACATGTGGCAGGGACACACCACTCACATGTGGCAGGGGACACACCACTCACATGTGGCAGGGGACACACCACTCACATGTGGCAGGGGACACACCACTCACATGTGGCAGGGGACACACCACTCACATGTGGCAGGGGACACACCACTCACATGTGGCAGGGACACACCACTCACATGTGGCAGGGGACACACCACTCACATGTGGCAGGGGACACACCACTCACATGTGGCAGGGGACACACCACTCACATGTGGCAGGGGACACACCACTCACATGTGGCAGGGGGACACACCACTCACATGTGGCAGGGACACACCACTCACATGTGGCAGGGGACACACCACTCACATGTGGCAGGGACACACCACTCACATGTGGCAGGGGACACACCACTCACATGTGGCAGGGGACACACCACTCACATGTGGCAGGGGACACACCACTCACATGTGGCAGGGACACACCACTCACATGTGGCAGGGGACACACCACTCACATGTGGCAGGGGACACACCACTCACATGTGGCAGGGACACACCACTCACATGTGGCAGGGGACACACCACTCACATGTGGCAGGGACACACCACTCACATGTGGCAGGGGACACACCACTCACATGTGGCAGGGGACACACCACTCACATGTGGCAGGGGACACACCACTCACATGTGGCAGGGGACACACCACTCACATGTGGCAGGGACACACCACTCACATGTGGCAGGGGACACACCACTCACATGTGGCAGGGGACACACCACTCACATGTGGCAGGGACACACCACTCACATGTGGCAGGGGGACACACCACTCACATGTGGCAGGGGACACACCACTCACATGTGGCAGGGGACACACCACTCACATGTGGCAGGGGGACACACCACTCACATGTGGCAGGGGACACACCACTCACATGTGGCAGGGGACACACCACTCACATGTGGCAGGGGACACACCACTCACATGTGGCAGGGGACACACCACTCACATGTGGCAGGGGACACACCACTCACATGTGGCAGGGACACACCACTCACATGTGGCAGGGACACACCACTCACATGTGGCAGGGGACACACCACTCACATGTGGCAGGGGGACACACCACTCACATGTGGCAGGGGACACACCACTCACATGTGGCAGGGGACACACCACTCACATGTGGCAGGGGGACACCACTCACATGTGGCAGGGGACACACCACTCACATGTGGCAGGGACACACCACTCACATGTGGCAGGGGACACACCACTCACATGGGCAGGGACACACCACTCACATGTGGCAGGGGACACACCACTCACATGGTGGAGGGGACACACCACTCACATGTGGCAGGGGACACACCACTCACATGTGGCAGGGACACACCACTCACATGTGGCAGGGGACACACCACTCACATGTGGCAGGGGACACACCACTCACATGTGGCAGGGGGACACACCACTCACATGTGGCAGGGACACACCACTCACATGTGGCAGGGGACACACCACTCACATGTGGCAGGGGACACACCACTCACATGTGGCAGGGGACACACCACTCACATGTGGCAGGGGACACACCACTCACATGTGGCAGGGACACACCACTCACATGTGGCAGGGGACACACCACTCACATGTGGCAGGGACACACCACTCACATGTGGCAGGGGGACACACCACTCACATGTGGCAAGGGACACACCACTCACATGTGGCAGGGGACACACCACTCACATGTGGCAGGGGACACACCACTCACATGTGGCAGGGGACACACCACTCACATGTGGCAGGGGACACACCACTCACATGTGGCAGGGACACACACTCACATGTGGCAGGGGGACACACCACATGTGGCAGGGGACACACCACTCACATGTGGCAGGGGACACACCACTCACATGTGGCAGGGGACACACCACTCACATGTGGCAGGGGACACACCACTCACATGTGGCAGGGACACACCACTCACATGTGGCAGGGGACACACCACTCACATGTGGCAGGGGACACACCACTCACATGTGGCAGGGGACACACCACTCACATGTGTCAGGGGACACACCACTCACATGTGGCAGAGGGACACACCACTCACATGTGTCAGGGACACACCACTCACATGTGGCAGGGGACACACCACTCACATGTGGCAGGGGACACACCACTCACATGTGGCAGGGACACACCACTCACATGTGGCAGGAGGGACACCACTCACATGTGGCAGGGGACACACCACTCACATGTGGCAGGGACACACCACTCACATGTGGCAGGGACACACCACTCACATGTGGCAGGGGACACACCACTCACATGTGGCAGAGGGACACACCACTCACATGTGCAGGGACACACCACTCACATGTGGCAGGGGGACACCACTCACATGTGGCAGGGGACACACCACTCACATGTGGCAGGGGGACACACACTCACATGTGGCAGGGGGACACACCACTCACATGTGGCAGGGACACACCACTCACATGTGGCAGGGGACACACCACTCACATGTGGCAGGGGACACACCACTCACATGTGGCAGGGGACACACCACTCACATGTGGCAGGGACACACCACTCACATGTGGCAGGGGACACACCACTCACATGTGGCAGGGGACACACCACTCACATGTGGCAGGGACACACACTCACATGTGGCAGGGGGACACACACTCACATGTGGCAGGGGGACACACCACTCACATGTGGCAGGGGACACACCACTCACATGTGGCAGGGGGACACACCACTCACATGTGGCAGGGGACACACCACTCACATGTGGCAGGGGGACACACCACTCACATGTGGCAGGGGACACACCACTCACATGTGGCAGGGGGACACACACTCACATGTGGCAGGGGACACACCACTCANAGGGACACACCACTCACATGTGGCAGGGGGACACACCACTCACATGTGGCAGGGGACACACCACTCACATGTGCAGGGGGACACACCACTCACATGTGGCAGGGGACACACCACTCACATGTGGCAGGGGACACACCACTCACATGTGGCAGGGACACACCACTCACATGGGCAGGGGACACACCACTCACATGTGGCAGGGGACACACCACTCACATGTGGCAGGGGACACACCACTCACATGTGGCAGGGGGACACACCACTCACATGTGGCAGGGACACACCACTCACATGTGGCAGGGGACACACCACTCACATGTGGCAGGGGACACACCACTCACATTTGGCAGGGACACACAACTCACATGTGGCAGGGGCACACCACTCACATGTGGCAGGGGGACACACCACTCACATGTGGCAGGGGACACACCACAATGTGGCAGGGGGACACACCACTCACATGTGGCAGGGGACACACCACTCACATGTGGCAGGGACACACCACTCACATGTGGCAGGGGACACACCACTCACATGTGGGGGGACACACCACTCACATGTGGCAGGGGACACACCACTCACATGTGGCAGGGGACACACCACTCACATGTGGCAGGGGACACACCACTCACATGTGGCAGGGGACACACCACTCACATGTGGCAGGGACACACCACTCACATGTGCAGGGGGACACACCACTCACATGTGGCAGGGGGACACACCACTCACATGTGGCAGGGGACACACCACTCACATGTGGCAGGGGACACACCACTCACATGTGGCAGGGGACACACCACTCACATGTGGCAGGGACACACCACTCACATGTGGCAGGGGACACACCACTCACATGTGGCAGGGGACACACCACTCACATGTGGCAGGGGACACACCACTCACATGTGGCAGGGGACACACCACTCACATGTGGCAGGGGACACACCACTCACATGTGGCAGGGGACACACCACTCACATGTGGCAGGGGACACACCACTCACATGTGGCAGGGGACACACCACTCACATGTGGCAGGGGGACACACCACTCACATGTGGCAGGGGACACACCACTCACATGTGGCAGGGGACACACCACTCACATGTGGCAGGGGACACACAACTCACATGTGGCAGGGACACACCACTCACATGTGGCAGGGGACACACCACTCACATGTGGCAGAGGGACACACCACTCACATGTGGCAGGGGACACACCACTCACATGTGGCAGGGGACACACCACTCACATGTGGCAGGGGACACACCACTCACATGTGGCAGGGACACACCACTCACATGTGGCAGGGGACACACCACTCACATGTGGCAGGGACACACCACTCACATGTGGCAGGGGACACACCACTCACATGTGGCAGGGGACACACCACTCACATGTGGCAGGGGACACACCACTCACATGTGGCAGGGGACACACCACTCACATGTGGCAGGGGACACACCACTCACATGTGGCAGGGGACACACCACTCACATGTGGCAGGGGACACACCACTCACATGTGGCAGGGGACACACCACTCACATGTGGCAGGGACACACCACTCACATGTGGCAGGGGACACACCACTCACATGTGGCAGGGGACACACCACTCACATGTGGCAGGGGACACACCACTCACATGTGGCAGGGGACACACCACTCACATGTGGCAGGGGACACACCACTCACATGTGGCAGGGGACACACCACTCACATGTGGCAGGGGACACACCACTCACATGTGGCAGGGGACACACCACTCACATGTGGCAGGGGACACACCACTCACATGTGGCAGGGACACACCACTCACATGTGGCAGGGGACACACCACTCACATGTGGCAGGGGGACACACCACTCACATGTGGCAGGGGACACACCACTCACATGTGGCAGGGGACACACCACTCACATGTGGCAGGGGACACACCACTCACATGTGGCAGGGGACACACCACTCACATGTGGCAGGGGACACACCACTCACATGTGGCAGGGACACACCACTCACATGTGGCAGGGGACACACCACTCACATGTGGCAGGGGGACACACCACTCACATGTGGCAGGGACACACCACTCACATGTGGCAGGGGACACACCACTCACATGTGGCAGGGGACACACCACTCACATGTGGCAGGGGACACACCACTCACATGTGGCAGGGGACACACCACTCACATGTGGCAGGGGACACACCACTCACATGTGGCAAGGGACACACCACTCACATGTGGCAGGGGACACACCACTCACATGTGGCAGGGGACACACCACTCACATGTGGCAGGGGACACACCACTCACATGTGGCAGGGAACACACCACTCACATGTGGCAGGGGACACACCACTCACATGTGGCAGGGACACACCACTCACATGTGGCAGGGGGACACACAACTCACATGTGGCAGGGACACACCACTCACATGTGGCAGGGGACACACCACTCACATGTGGCAGGGGACACACCACTCACATGTGGCAGGGGACACACCACTCACATGTGGCAGGGACACACCACTCACATGTGGCAGGGGACACACCACTCACATGTGGCAGGGGACACACCACTCACATGTGGCAGGGACACACCACTCACATGTGGCAGGGGGACACCACTCACATGTGGCAGGGGACACACCACTCACATGTGGCAGGGACACACCACTCACATGTGGCAGGGGACACACCACTCACATGTGGCAGGGGACACACCACTCACATGTGGCAGGGGGGACACACCACTCACATGTGGCAGGGACACACCACTCACATGTGGCAGGGGACACACCACTCACATGTGGCAGGGGACACACCACTCACATGTGGCAGGGGGGACACCACTCACATGTGGCAGGGGGACACACCACTCACATGTGGCAGGGACACACCACTCACATGTGGCAGGGGACACACCACTCACATGTGGCAGGGACACACCACTCACATGTGGCAGGGGACACACCACTCACATGTGGCAGGGGACACACCACTCACATGTGGCAGGGGACACACCACTCACATGTGGCAGGGGACACACCACTCACATGTGGCAGGGACACACCACTCACATGTGGCAGGGGACACACCACTCACATGTGGCAGGGGACACACCACTCACATGTGGCAGGGGACACACCACTCACATGTGGCAGGGGACACACCACTCACATGTGGCAGGGGGACACACCACTCACATGTGGCAGGGGACACACCACTCACATGTGGCAGGGGACACACCACTCACATGTGGCAGGGACACACCACTCACATGTGGCAGGGGACACACCACTCACATGTGGCAGGGGACACACCACTCACATGTGGCAGGGGACACACCACTCACATGTGGCAGGGACACACCACTCACATGTGGCAGGGGACACACCACTCACATGTGGCAGGGGACACACCACTCACATGTGGCAGGGGACACACCACTCACATGTGGCAGGGGACACACCACTCACATGTGGCAGGGACACACCACTCACATGTGGCAGGGGACACACCACTCACATGTGGCAGGGGACACACCACTCACATGTGGCAGGGGACACACCACTCACATGTGGCAGGGGACACACCACTCACATGTGGCAGGGGACACACCACTCACATGTGGCAGGGGACACACCACTCACATGTGGCAGGGGACACACCACTCACATGTGGCAGGGACACACCACTCACATGTGGCAGGGGACACACCACTCACATGTGGCAGGGGACACACCACTCACATGTGGCAGGGGACACACCACTCACATGTGGCAGGGGACACACCACTCACATGTGGCAGGGACACACCACTCACATGTGGCAGGGGACACACCACTCACATGTGGCAGGGGACACACCACTCACATGTGGCAGGGGACACACCACTCACATGTGGCAGGGGACACACCACTCACATGTGGCAGGGACACACCACTCACATGTGGCAGGGGACACACCACTCACATGTGGCAGGGACACACCACTCACATGTGGCAGGGGACACACCACTCACATGTGGCAGGGGACACACCACTCACATGTGGCAGGGGACACACCACTCACATGTGGCAGGGGACACACCACTCACATGTGGCAGGGGACACACCACTCACATGTGGCAGGGGACACACCACTCACATGTGGCAGGGGACACACCACTCACATGTGGCAGGGACACACCACTCACATGTGGCAGGGGACACACCACTCACATGTGGCAGGGGACACACCACTCACATGTGGCAGGGGACACACCACTCACATGTGGCAGGGGACACACCACTCACATGTGGCAGGGGACACACCACTCACATGTGGCAGGGGACACACCACTCACATGTGGCAGGGGACACACCACTCACATGTGGCAGGGACACACCACTCACATGTGGCAGGGGACACACCACTCACATGTGGCAGGGGACACACCACTCACATGTGGCAGGGACACACCACTCACATGTGGCAGGGGACACACCACTCACATGTGGCAGGGGACACACCACTCACATGTGGCAGGGACACACCACTCACATGTGGCAGGGGACACACCACTCACATGTGGCAGGGGACACACCACTCACATGTGGCAGGGACACACCACTCACATGTGGCAGGGGACACACCACTCACATGTGGCAGGGGACACACCACTCACATGTGGCAGGGGACACACCACTCACATGTGGCAGGGACACACCACTCACATGTGGCAGGGGACACACCACTCACATGTGGCAGGGGACACACCACTCACATGTGGCAGGGGACACACCACTCACATGTGGCAGGGGACACACCACTCACATGTGGCAGGGACACACCACTCACATGTGGCAGGGGACACACCACTCACATGTGGCAGGGACACACCACTCACATGTGGCAGGGGACACACCACTCACATGTGGCAGGGGACACACCACTCACATGTGGCAGGGGACACACCACTCACATGTGGCAGGGGACACACCACTCACATGTGGCAGGGGACACACCACTCACATGTGGCAGGGGACACACCACTCACATGTGGCAGGGGACACACCACTCACATGTGGCAGGGGACACACCACTCACATGTGGCAGGGGACACACCACTCACATGTGGCAGGGGACACACCACTCACATGTGGCAGGGGACACACCACTCACATGTGGCAGGGGACACACCACTCACATGTGGCAGGGGACACACCACTCACATGTGGCAGGGGACACACCACTCACATGTGGCAGGGGACACACCACTCACATGTGGCAGGGGACACACCACTCACATGTGGCAGGGGACACACCACTCACATGTGGCAGGGACACACCACTCACATGTGGCAGGGGACACACCACTCACATGTGGCAGGGGACACACCACTCACATGTGGCAGGGGACACACCACTCACATGTGGCAGGGGGACACACCACTCACATGTGGCAGGGGACACACCACTCACATGTGGCAGGGGACACACCACTCACATGTGGCAGGGGACACACCACTCACATGTGGCAGGGACACACCACTCACATGTGGCAGGGGACACACCACTCACATGTGGCAGGGGACACACCACTCACATGTGGCAGGGGACACACCACTCACATGTGGCAGGGGACACACCACTCACATGTGGCAGGGGACACACCACTCACATGTGGCAGGGGACACACCACTCACATGTGGCAGGGGACACACCACTCACATGTGGCAGGGGACACACCACTCACATGTGGCAGGGGACACACCACTCACATGTGGCAGGGGACACACCACTCACATGTGGCAGGGGACACACCACTCACATGTGGCAGGGGACACACCACTCACATGTGGCAGGGGACACACCACTCACATGTGGCAGGGGACACACCACTCACATGTGGCAGGGGACACACCACTCACATGTGGCAGGGGACACACCACTCACATGTGGCAGGGGACACACCACTCACATGTGGCAGGGGACACACCACTCACATGTGGCAGGGGACACACCACTCACATGTGGCAGGGGACACACCACTCACATGTGGCAGGGGACACACCACTCACATGTGGCAGGGGACACACCACTCACATGTGGCAGGGGACACACCACTCACATGTGGCAGGGGACACACCACTCACATGTGGCAGGGGACACACCACTCACATGTGGCAGGGGACACACCACTCACATGTGGCAGGGGACACACCACTCACATGTGGCAGGGGACACACCACTCACATGTGGCAGGGGACACACCACTCACATGTGGCAGGGGACACACCACTCACATGTGGCAGGGGACACACCACTCACATGTGGCAGGGGACACACCACTCACATGTGGCAGGGGACACACCACTCACATGTGGCAGGGGACACACCACTCACATGTGGCAGGGGACACACCACTCACATGTGGCAGGGGACACACCACTCACATGTGGCAGGGGACACACCACTCACATGTGGCAGGGGACACACCACTCACATGTGGCAGGGGACACACCACTCACATGTGGCAGGGGACACACCACTCACATGTGGCAGGGGACACACCACTCACATGTGGCAGGGACACACCACTCACATGTGGCAGGGGACACACCACTCACATGTGGCAGGGACACACCACTCACATGTGGCAGGGGACACACCACTCACATGTGGCAGGGGACACACCACTCACATGTGGCAGGGGACACACCACTCACATGTGGCAGGGGACACACCACTCACATGTGGCAGGGGACACACCACTCACATGTGGCAGGGGACACACCACTCACATGTGGCAGGGGACACACCACTCACATGTGGCAGGGGACACACCACTCACATGTGGCAGGGGACACACCACTCACATGTGGCAGGGGACACACCACTCACATGTGGCAGGGGACACACCACTCACATGTGGCAGGGGACACACCACTCACATGTGGCAGGGGACACACCACTCACATGTGGCAGGGGACACACCACTCACATGTGGCAGGGGACACACCACTCACATGTGGCAGGGGACACACCACTCACATGTGGCAGGGGACACACCACTCACATGTGGCAGGGGACACACCACTCACATGTGGCAGGGGACACACCACTCACATGTGGCAGGGGACACACCACTCACATGTGGCAGGGGACACACCACTCACATGTGGCAGGGGACACACCACTCACATGTGGCAGGGGACACACCACTCACATGTGGCAGGGGACACACCACTCACATGTGGCAGGGGACACACCACTCACATGTGGCAGGGGACACACCACTCACATGTGGCAGGGGACACACCACTCACATGTGGCAGGGGACACACCACTCACATGTGGCAGGGGACACACCACTCACATGTGGCAGGGGACACACCACTCACATGTGGCAGGGGACACACCACTCACATGTGGCAGGGGACACACCACTCACATGTGGCAGGGGACACACCACTCACATGTGGCAGGGACACACCACTCACATGTGGCAGGGGACACACCACTCACATGTGGCAGGGGACACACCACTCACATGTGGCAGGGGACACACCACTCACATGTGGCAGGGGACACACCACTCACATGTGGCAGGGGACACACCACTCACATGTGGCAGGGGACACACCACTCACATGTGGCAGGGGACACACCACTCACATGTGGCAGGGGACACACCACTCACATGTGGCAGGGGACACACCACTCACATGTGGCAGGGACACACCACTCACATGTGGCAGGGGACACACCACTCACATGTGGCAGGGGACACACCACTCACATGTGGCAGGGGACACACCACTCACATGTGGCAGGGGACACACCACTCACATGTGGCAGGGGACACACCACTCACATGTGGCAGGGGACACACCACTCACATGTGGCAGGGACACACCACTCACATGTGGCAGGGGACACACCACTCACATGTGGCAGGGACACACCACTCACATGTGGCAGGGGACACACCACTCACATGTGGCAGGGGACACACCACTCACATGTGGCAGGGGACACACCACTCACATGTGGCAGGGGACACACCACTCACATGTGGCAGGGGACACACCACTCACATGTGGCAGGGGACACACCACTCACATGTGGCAGGGGACACACCACTCACATGTGGCAGGGACACACCACTCACATGTGGCAGGGGACACACCACTCACATGTGGCAGGGACACACCACTCACATGTGGCAGGGGACACACCACTCACATGTGGCAGGGGACACACCACTCACATGTGGCAGGGGACACACCACTCACATGTGGCAGGGGACACACCACTCACATGTGGCAGGGGACACACCACTCACATGTGGCAGGGGACACACCACTCACATGTGGCAGGGGACACACCACTCACATGTGGCAGGGGACACACCACTCACATGTGGCAGGGGACACACCACTCACATGTGGCAGGGGACACACCACTCACATGTGGCAGGGGACACACCACTCACATGTGGCAGGGGACACACCACTCACATGTGGCAGGGGACACACCACTCACATGTGGCAGGGGACACACCACTCACATGTGGCAGGGGACACACCACTCACATGTGGCAGGGGACACACCACTCACATGTGGCAGGGACACACCACTCACATGTGGCAGGGACACACCACTCACATGTGGCAGGGGACACACCACTCACATGTGGCAGGGGACACACCACTCACATGTGGCAGGGGACACACCACTCACATGTGGCAGGGGACACACCACTCACATGTGGCAGGGGACACACCACTCACATGTGGCAGGGGACACACCACTCACATGTGGCAGGGGACACACCACTCACATGTGGCAGGGGACACACCACTCACATGTGGCAGGGGACACACCACTCACATGTGGCAGGGGACACACCACTCACATGTGGCAGGGGACACACCACTCACATGTGGCAGGGACACACCACTCACATGTGGCAGGGGACACACCACTCACATGTGGCAGGGGACACACCACTCACATGTGGCAGGGGACACACCACTCACATGTGGCAGGGGACACACCACTCACATGTGGCAGGGGACACACCACTCACATGTGGCAGGGACACACCACTCACATGTGGCAGGGGACACACCACTCACATGTGGCAGGGGACACACCACTCACATGTGGCAGGGGACACACCACTCACATGTGGCAGGGGACACACCACTCACATGTGGCAGGGGACACACCACTCACATGTGGCAGGGGACACACCACTCACATGTGGCAGGGGACACACCACTCACATGTGGCAGGGGACACACCACTCACATGTGGCAGGGGACACACCACTCACATGTGGCAGGGGACACACCACTCACATGTGGCAGGGGACACACCACTCACATGTGGCAGGGGACACACCACTCACATGTGGCAGGGGACACACCACTCACATGTGGCAGGGGACACACCACTCACATGTGGCAGGGGACACACCACTCACATGTGGCAGGGGACACACCACTCACATGTGGCAGGGACACACCACTCACATGTGGCAGGGGACACACCACTCACATGTGGCAGGGGACACACCACTCACATGTGGCAGGGGACACACCACTCACATGTGGCAGGGGACACACCACTCACATGTGGCAGGGGACACACCACTCACATGTGGCAGGGACACACCACTCACATGTGGCAGGGGACACACCACTCACATGTGGCAGGGGACACACCACTCACATGTGGCAGGGGACACACCACTCACATGTGGCAGGGGACACACCACTCACATGTGGCAGGGGACACACCACTCACATGTGGCAGGGGACACACCACTCACATGTGGCAGGGGACACACCACTCACATGTGGCAGGGGACACACCACTCACATGTGGCAGGGACACACCACTCACATGTGGCAGGGGACACACCACTCACATGTGGCAGGGGACACACCACTCACATGTGGCAGGGACACACCACTCACATGTGGCAGGGACACACCACTCACATGTGGCAGGGGGACACACCACTCACATGTGGCAGGGGACACACCACTCACATGTGGCAGGGGACACACCACTCACATGTGGCAGGGGACACACCACTCACATGTGGCAGGGGACACACCACTCAGATGTGGCAGGGGGACACACCACTCACATGTGGCAGGGACACACCACTCACATGTGGCAGGGGACACACCACTCACATGTGGCAGGGGACACACCACTCACATGTGGCAGGGACACACCACTAACATGTGGCAAGAGACACACCACTCACATGTGGCAGGGGGACACACCACTCACATGTGGCAGAGGGACACACCACTCACATGTGGCAGGGGACACACCACTCACATGTGGCAGGGGACACACCACTCACATGTGGCAAGGGACACACCACTCACATGTGGCAGGGGACACACCACTCATGTGGCAGGGGACACACCACTCACATGTGGCAGGGACACACCACTCACATGTGGCAGGGACACACCACTCACATGTGGCAGGGGACACACCACTCACATGTGGCAGGGACACACCACTCACATGTGGCAGGGGACACCAACTCACATGTGGCAGGGACACACCACTCACATGTGGCAGGGGACACACCACTCACATGTGGCAGGGGACACACCACTCACATGTGGCAGAGGGACACACCACTCACATGTGGCAGGGACACACCACTCACATGTGGCAGGGGACACACCACTCACATGTGGCAGGGGACACACCACTCACATGGGCAGGGACACACCACTCACATGTGGCAGGGGGACACCACTCACTGTGGCAGGGGACACACACTCACATGTGGCAGGGGGACACACCACTCACATGTGGCAGGAGACAACACCTCACATGTGGCAGGGGACACACCACTCACATGTGGCAGGGGACACACCACTCACATGTGGCAGGGACACACCACTCACATGTGGCAGGGGACACACCACTCACATGTGGCAGGGACACACCACTCACATGTGGCAGGGGGACACCACTCACATGTGGCAGGGGACACACCACTCACATGTGGCAGGGGACACACCACTCACATGTGGCAGGGGACACACCACTCACATGTGGCAGGGGACACACCACTCACATGTGGCAGGGGGACACACCACTCACATGTGGCAGGGGACAC
>WNGS01163274.1:0-12106 GCA_020271785.1 Procambarus virginalis | reverse complement strand
GGGACAGGTCTGGCGTGATATCAACCCCCAGGTCTTTCTCTCTCTCTGACTCTTGAAGTATTTCATCTCCCAAATGATACATTTTATCTGGTCTCCTGCTTCCTACCCTATCTTCATTACATTACATTTGCTTGGGTTAAACTCTAACAGCCATTTGTTCGACCATTCCTGCGCTTGTCCAGGTCTTCTTGAAGTCTCAAGCTGTCCTCCTCTGTCTTAATCCTTCTCATATTCTTCTATATTTTGGCGTCGTCAGCAAACATTGAGAGGAATGAGTCTATACCCTCTGGGAGATCATTTACGTATATCAGAAACAGGATAGGTCCAAGTACAGAGCCCTGTGGGACTCCACTGGTGACTTCACGCCAGTCTGAGGTCTCACCCCTCACTGTAACTCTCTGCTTCCTATTGCTTAGGTACTCCCTTATCCACTGGAGCGCCCTACCTGTTACTCCTGCCTGTTTCTCCAGCTTATGCATCAACCTTTTATGGGGTACTGTGTCAAAGGCTTTCCGACAGTCCAAAAATGCAGTCCGCCCACCCTTCTCTTTCTTGCTTAATTCTTGTCACCTGATCGTAGAATTCTATCAAGCCTGTAAGGCAAGATTTACCCTCCCTGAACCCATGTTGATGGGTTGTCACGAAGTCTCTTCTCTCCAGATGTGTTACTAGGTTTTTTCTCACAATCTTCTCCATCACCTTGCATGGTATACAAGTTAAGGACACTGGCCTGTAGTTCAGTGCCTCTTGTCTGTCACCCTTTTTGTATATTGGTACTACATTAGCAGTCTTCCATATTTCTGGTAGGTCCCCCGTTTCCAGTGACTTACTATACACTATGGAGAGTGGTAAGCAAAGTGCTCCTGCACACTCTTTCAATACCCATGGCGAGATTCCATCCGGCCCAACAGCTTTTCTCACATCCAGCTCCAATAGGTGCTTTTTGACCTCATCTCTTGTAATTTCGAACCTATCCAAGGTCACCTGGTTTGCTGCCACCTCTCCCAGCGCCGTGATATCTCCCTGTTCTATTGTAAAGACCTCCTGGAACCTTTTGTTAAGTTCTTCACACACCTCTTTGTCATTCTCTGTGTACCTGTCCTCGCCCACCCTAAGTTTAATCACCTGTTCCTTCACTGTTGTCTTCCTCCTGATGTGACTGTGTAGTAGCTTTGGTTCAGTCTTGGCTTTATTAGCTATATCATTTTCATACCTTTTCTCAGCTGCTCTTCTCACACTGACATACTCGTTCCTGGTTCTCTGGTATCTCTCTCTACTTTCTGGTGTTCTGTTATTACGGAAGTTCCTCCATGCCCTTTTGTTCAGCTCCTTTGCTTTCATACATTCCCTATTAAACCACGGATTCTTCCTTTGCTTCTCTGTTTTTTCCTGTTGGGCTGGGACAAACCTGCTTACAGCCTCCTGACATTTTTGGGTGACATAGTCCATCATGTCTTGTACGGACTTGGTTCCGAGTTCTGTGTCCCAATGTATATCCCATAGGAATTTATTCATCTCCTCATAGTTTCCCTTTCTGTACGCCAGCCCTTTGGTTCCCAGTTCTTTTTTGGGGGTGATAATTCCTAGCTCAGCCAGGTACTGTGTGTGTGTGTGTGTGTGTGTGTGTGTGTGTGTGTGTGTGTGTGTGTGTGTGTGTGTGTGTGTGTGTGTGTGTGTGTGTGTGTGTGTACTCACCTATTTTTACTGACCTATTTGTGCTTGCGGGGGTGAGCTTTGGCTCTTTGGTCCCGCCTCTCAACTGTCAGTCAACTGGTGTACAGATTCCTGAGCCTACTGGGCTCTATCATATCTACATTTGAAACTGTGTATGGAGTCAGCCTCCACCACATCACTGCCTAATGCATTCCATCCGTTAACTACTCTGACACTGAAAAAGTTCCTTCTAACGTCTCTGTGGCTCATGTGGGTACTCAGTTTCCACCTGTGTTCCCTTGTTCGCGTCCCACTGTGTGTATGTGTGAGTGTGTGTGTTTACCTATTTGCTTGCAGACTTGAGCTATCTCCTGGGCTTCTTATTTTTAGCTTCCAAATCCAGCAATACAATGACTTCTTTTTCTCGAGGCATTTGCCAGTTTGTCTACTGTTAAATTGGTAGGTACCTTTACCTTAAAAATTCCGAATACGCCTTTTATCTTGAAACTTTTGTGTTGAAAACGTTCTTCGTAATCTCTCTACAGCTAATTTATGTTTCCTAATATCCAATTACAATCGCTAGTTCCACTGTGCCTTATGGTGAGCGTTGCCAATTTGTCTGTCCATTCCCATTAGTATTTTGTATGTTCTTATCATGTCCACTCTGTGAGTATTTTGTACGTTCTTAGGTCCCACAAATGAGTATTTTGTACGTTTTTTATAGCCCTTCCCCCTCCATCCTTGCGAGTATTTTCAATATTCTTATGTCCACAATGTGAGTATCTAGTATGCTTTTATCATGTCTCCTCTGTGGTAAAGTCGAGCACCCGCACCATACCATGTAATTCAGTCCCACTCAGTGAAAGAAAAACATTGTAGTTTATATTCGCTTCTGAGGGATTTTTCTAATTGCAGTTTGTCTTTTTTGCAGGTGGGGTTCCAGGCCGGAGCTATATAGCCTACTATGGGGAGTGTTTTAAGTAAGTTGTGTGTGTGTGTGTGTGTGTGTGTGTGTGTGTGTGTGTGTGTGTGTGTGTGTGTGTGTGTGTGTGTGTGTGTGTGTGTATTCACCTAGTTGGTCTTCCGAGGGTTGAGCTCTGCTCTTTCGGCCCGCCTCTCAACTATCAATTAATCAAATGTAACTAACTACTAACTAATGTTTTTTTTTTATTTATTTTTTATTTTTTTTTTTTTTTTTTTTTTTTTTTACACACACCCAAGAAGCAGCTACGTAAAAACTGTCTAACACTCAAGTACCTATTTACTGCTAGTCAACAGGTGCATAGGGTGAAAGAAACTTTGCCCACTTATTTCTGCCTGGTCCAGGAATCGAATCCGGGCCACAGAATTACGAGTCCTGCGTGCTGTCCACTCAGCTACCAGACCCCATGTGCGTGTTTGTGTGTGTGTGTGTGTGTGTGTGTGTGTGTGTGTATACTCACCTATTTGTGCTTGCGGGGGTGGAGCTCTGGCTCTTTGGTCCCGCCTCTCAACTTTCAGTCAACTGGTGTATAGGTTCCTGAGCCTACTGGACTCTATCATATCTACACTTGAAACTGTGTATGAAGTCAGCCTCCACCACATCACTGACTGATGCATTCCATTTGTCAAGCACTCCGACACTAAAAAAAATCATTCTAACGTCTCTGTGGCTCATTTGGGCACTCAGTTTCCATCTGTGTCCCCTAGTGCATGTGCCCCTTGTGTTAAATAGCCTGTCTTTATATACCCTGTCTATTTCTCTGAGAATCTTGTATGTGGTGATCATATCCCCCCTAACTCTTCTGTCTTCTAGTGACGTGAGGTTTAATTCCTGTAGTCTCTCCTCGTAGCTCATACCTCTCAGCCCGGGTACTAGTCTGGTGGCACACCTTTGAACTTTTTCCAGTTTAGTCTTATGCTCGACTAGATATGAACTCCATGCTGGGGCTGCATACTCCAGGATTGGTCTGACATAGGTGGTATACAAATTTCTGAATGATTCTTTGCACAAGTGTCTAAATGCCGTTCTTATGTTAACCAACCTGGCATATGCTGCTGATGTTATCTTCTTGATATGGGCTTCACGGGACAGGTCTGGCGTGATATCAACACCCCAGGTCTTTCTCTGACTCTTGAAGAATTTCATTTCCCAAATGATACCTTCTAATTGGTCTCCTGCTCCCTACACCTATCTTCATTACATTACATTTGCTTGGATAAACTCTAACACCCATTTGTTCGACCATTCCTTTAATTTGTCTAGGTCTTCTTGAAGCCTCAAGCAGTCCTCCTCTGTCTTGATCCTTCTCATAATTTTGGCATCGCCAGCAAACATTAAGAGAAATGAGTCTATATCCTCTGGGAGATCATTTACGTATATCAACAACAGGATAGAACCAAGTACAGAGCCCCGTGGGACTCCACTGGTGACTTCACCCCAATCTGAGGTCTCACCCCTCACTGTAATTCTTTGCTTCCTATTGCTTAGCTATTCCCTTATTCATTGGAGCACTTTACCAGTTACTCCTTCCTGTTTCTCCATCTTATGTTCCAGCCTCTTATGGGGGGACTGTGTCAAAGGCTTTCCAACAGTCCAAAAAAATGCAGTCCGCCCAGCCTTCTTGTTCTTGCTTAATCTTTGTCACCCGATCGTAGAATTCTATTAAGCCAGTAAAGCAAGATTTACCCTCCCTGAACCCATGTTGGCGATTTGTAAAGAAGTCCCTTCTTCCAGATGAGTTACTAGATTTTTTCTCACGATCTTCTCCATCACTGTGAATGGTATTCAAGTAAAGGACACTGGCCTGTTGTTCAGTGCCTCTTGTCTGTCACCCTTTTTGTGCTTTGGGACCACATTAGCTGCCTTCCATATTTCTGGTAGGTCTCCCGTCTCCAGTGACCTACTATACACTATGGAGAGTGGCAAGCAGAGAGCCTCTGCACACTCTTTTAAATACCCATGGTGAGATCCCGTCTGGACCAACAGCCTTTCTCACATCCAGATCCAACAGGAGTCTCTTGCCCTCATCTCTCGTAATTTTTAACCCATCCAAGGCCGCCTGGTTTACTGCCCCCTCTCCTAGCGCAGTGATCTCACCATGTTCCATTGTGAGGACCTCCTGGAACCTCTTGTTGAGTTCTTCACTCACCTCTATGTCGTTCTCTGTATACCTGTCCTCGCATATTCAAAGTTTCATTATCTGTTCTTTCACTGTTGTTTTCCACCTGATGTGACTGTGAAGTAGCTTTGGATCGGTCTTGGCTTTGCTTGCTATATCAGTTTCATAATTGTTCTCTGCTTCTCTTCTCACCCTAACATGCTCGTTCCTGGTTCTCTGGTATATCTATCTCTGTTTTCTGATGTTCTGTTATTTCGGAAGTTCCTCCACGCCCTTTTGTTCAGTTCCTTTGCTTCCATACATGCCCTGTTAAACCATGGATTCTTCGTATGATTCTCGGATTTTTTCCTTTGGGCTGGGATAAACCTGTTTACTGCCTCCTGACACTTTTGGGTGACATAGTCCATCATGTCTTGTACAGACTTAACTCTGAGGTCTGTGTTCCATTGTATATCCCTTAGGAAACGTCTCATCTCCTCATAATTCCCCTTTCAGTATGCCAGCCTTTTGTTTTCCAGTTCTTTTTTGGAGGAGATAAGTTCTAGCTCTACCAAGTACTCAATGATCAATACACTGTGATCACTCATTCCCAAGGGGGCTTCCATCTTAACCTCCCTTATATCCTACTAATTGAGGGTAAATATCAGATCAAGCATAGCTGGTTCATCCTTCCCTCTCATTCTTGTCGGTCCTTTGATATGTTGGCTTAGAAAGTTTCTTGTTGCCGTGTCCAGCAGCTTAGCTCTCCATGTAACTGGTGTTCCACGCGGATCTCTGTTCTCCCAGTCTATCTTCCCGTGGTTGAAGTCCCCCATGATTAGTAGTCCAGATCCATTCCTACTAGCGAGAGACGCTGTTCTCTCTATTATGTTAATGGTGGCCATGTTGTTTCTATCATATTCCTGTTTGGGAGTTTTGTCGTTTGTGGCAGGTTATATATGATTGTGACTATAATTTTTTGTTCTCTATTTGCTATTGTACTTGTTAAGTACTCACTGAAACCTTCATAGCCCTGAATAACCATCTCCTCAAAATCCCAGCCTTTTCTTACCAGCAGAGCTACACCACCACCTCCTTTTCCTTCTCTCTCTTTCCTCACAACACAGAAGTCCTGTGGAAACACTGCATTTGTTATGGTTTTTGTTAGATTTGTTTCTGTGAGTTCAATTATGTCTGAGTTTTCTTCAAGTACCCATTCTCCAAGTTCATTTTTTTTATTTGTAATCCCATCTGTGTTACTGTACATTGCCTTGAGATTCACTTTCTTCTGTCCCTTTTCATGTTCCCTTCTTGGTGAGCGTTCTGCTGATGGGTCAAGCTGTTCCATGGGAATGAGGATTTGTGGGGTGGGTAACGGGGTCTCAGAGCTTACTGGAGTAAGAGGTGGGGGGTCAAGTGAAGGGGGGACAGGGAGGGTATGGGATGAAGGGATGAAGGGGGAGGGAGGCCAGGGGGGGGGGAAAGGGGGGAAGGGGGACATGGTGGGAGTAGGGGAGGGGTAGCAGGGTGGGAGTGGGGTGAGGGGAGGAGGGAGAGTTGGCTGAGCATTTGAGTGGGGGCAGGGAGGGTTTGGGGTAGGGGGGTTTCTATGCATAGGAGGATGGTGGAGATGCCCTCCCCTCTGGTGTTACTGGGTTGCTGGTTGTGGGTTCCTCCCCCACCTCTGGGGATGTTGTGTTGGGAGCTGTGTTTTCCTGGTTTTCTCCTCTCGCCCTGCACTTCTTCCTTGCTTCTGCAGCCATGGCTCTCTCCTCCCTCGTCATGTCCCTCTGGAGGAATACTTTTTTGAATTCTACCACATATTGCAGGTGGCTCTTCCTTGTTAGAATCTTCTCCTTTGTGGCCTCGTTTGCAAACACTGTCTTTAACACATGGTCTCTGTCCTTGTTGTACCAGCCCATCTTGAAAATCTTCTCAATTCTATGTTCAGTCCCTTCTATCTCTAGCCTCCTTAGTATTTTATTCGCTGCTGCTCTGTCCTTATCGTTCCATTCTATCCTATTGGAACCTTCCTGCTCTTTATTACCCACAGCAACCACTGATCTTTTTCTTTCCAGCAGTTGACTAGTGGGCTTTGCTGCTTCCTGTGAGGTGGCTGCTTTCATGGCTACCTCCCTCACTGTGGGACATTACTTCCTTGTTCTTTTTTAGCATTTCTGCAAATGTTGCTTGTACTATGGCAGTCCTGTCCAATGTACCATTTTCATCTTCTCTTTTAATGATTATCTGAGACTCCATCTCAGTATTGTTCTCTTTAAGGGTTTAAATCTCCTCTTTTGCTACTGTCAGCTCGCTTTGCAGGTTGCTTATTGTATTATTAATTTCCTGCATCTCCCTTCTGATATCCTCCAAAACCTTTGGCAAACACTTCCTTCATTTGGTCACATTGACTTTTCCCTGTTCCCTTGGAAGTCCTTGCTGCCTTGTTTGTCCCTGTTTCTACTATGTCTTGATAGGGTTTGCCAGGAGGGGGGCAAAGGGAGAGAGAGAGAGAGAGAGAGAGAGAGAGAACAAAGAAGATTTCTCAACCTTTTGTAACTAGGCGATATAGGTGGGGGGGGGTTGTAAGAAAATGCTGCTCTGCTCACCATTTTCTTTTTGCATTTTCTGCCCCCTAGCCTGTCATCGAATTTTAAAAAACTTGTTAGGCCTGATTACTATCCCTGAACCCATATTGGTGATTAGTCACGAAGTCCCTTCTCTCCAGATGTCTAAGAGCTTTTCCTCGTGCTCTCCATCCCCCCCCCCCTGTATGGTATACTTGTTGCGGAAAAACTAGCCTGTAGCTCAGTGCCCTCTGCTTGTAACCCTTTTTATATATTGGGACTACAATAAGTGTCTTCCAGCTTTCCCGTAGGTCTCCTGTTTCCAGTGATCCTTTTACTCTACCTAGAGAGTGCGTAATCAGGGTTTCTGTACCCTTCTTTTAGTATCCCGGTGTGAAATTCTGTCCCCAGGACGTCACCAACAGATGTTTGTAACATTCAGACCCCGAACAGATTCTCTTTTGACCTCACCACTGGTTAGCTCAAATTCCTCCAAGGATGCTTTGTTTACCAGCCCTACTCTCATAAGTACCGGGACTTCTTGATTTGTTTTAAGACCTCATGAATATCTTGTTGATTTCTTCACAGATTTCCTTGTCATTATGTGGTATCTGTATCCCTTTTTTCAAGTTTCGTTCACTTTTCTTTTTTCAATGCTACTTTTCCTCTGATGTTGTGTGTACCCCCCACCAGTTTAGCAGTTGGGTCTTGTATTTTATTTGCAATGTCACCCCCTTTTCATACTGCCTCTGCTTCTCTCCTCCACCTACCTCGAGGTACTCAATCCCTGGACCTCTGTACTCTCCTCGCCTTCTCCTCCCCTGGTCGTCTCGGTTATTTCGTAGTTTCTCCATCGTTCTTGTACTTTACTTGATTTTATTTCCATCTATACTGAAGAACATAGATTCTTCTATGCATTCCATGCCACTTATTGGGGCCGGGAATAAACCAGTCTTACAGCTTATGCAGTCAGCCAGTTTATTTTTAGGAAGCTCCCGACCAGATTTTTTGCCCGACGGTAGGCGGAGTTTCTTCTAGACGTTTTAGAGGGACGTCTGTTCAGGACGTTTTGTGATTTTTCAGGCGTTTGTGTGTTTTAGAGTTAGTATAGAAGGTAATTTGAGTTTGAGAAAGAGTGTGAGATTATGTTTTGTGTGTAATGAGCACCCCCCCCTGAGTAAAGGTTGAGACAAGGGATATGAATGTGTAAGTTTGAGGTAGCATGTGTACCAGAAAAGTCTTTCGGACTTGTTAGGTCTTTGGGATTCTACAAGGTTGAAAAGAAAGATAGGAAAGTATGTTGCATCCTTGTGAAATTGTGTAAGAGATGATAACAACCAAATATTAGGCTTACCCCATTAATTGATAAAGGAAAATTCGTGTTGATTTGAATATGCTGTGAAGAGATGTTCTGAGAAAAAATCAGTTGTCCCCCGCCCGTGACTTGAAAAGCGGTGAGAATAAGCTATATTATGATGAGGAGAATAATAGTTTGCATTTTTGAGTGTTTACGAGATAATACTTAAATACATCATCTTTTCAACTGTGAAATGTAGATAAACCACTACCCCTCCACTTACGTATCATTATTGATCGATATGTACTAATGTATAATGCAAACTATACAGGATGAGAATATGCCAATAGTATGAGACACCCCTTGCGAGCACATAGTCGCTGGATGTGAATATAAAACTGATTCAGTAATAATGACCTTGGAAACACAACCCCACCGTTGAAAATAACTTGGCTCTATTTTGCGCTTGTAAATCTTGTAATAAATCGTTAGTTCGATCTTGGTGATTATGAACCCCCCCCCCGCCCCGTTGAGTTTGTTATAGGGGAAGCGTATTGTAGTCGAACTGTTGTTGACAATGCTATATGTGGTTTGTGTATAAGCTGGTTGGATGGGATTTGGGACTTAGGGTGTCGATACGTTGTACCAAGTCCGTAATGTGTGGAGTTGTTACGTGTGCTGTGGTTTGCGGGGTTAGTGAAGGGTTAGATAACAATTGTTATGATATCTTACTATGAAAAAAACTTTCTGGTTAAATAAGAGATTAGGGATATGTTAAGTCGTTTAGAAAAGAATAAAGTATCGATGTATATGTATTGCTTGATGTAAACTGTCGTTCTATGCGTGTTGTGTAAAAAGTGAGGGGTACAGGTTGTGGGAAGAGCGTTACAGCTGGTGGGCGCGCCACAGAAGCAAGGGCGAATGGTCTGACGTACAGTGAAACACTCAGCCCTGGAGTGTCAGGTTTTATCCCAGAATATTTAGTCGTAGAGCGACTGACCGTCTCAAGGTCGTGAGGGTGGCAGGTTGATCTAGCTTTAGATGTGCAGAGGTCCACTGACCACTCGTGGCAAGTGGAGTCAGGTGTCTCGGATTGCTGCTACGTGAGAGATTTAGTGTTGTGTAGTGTAGTGTATTGAGCACTGAAGCCATTTCATGCACGGGTGAGCAGTGTGTGTCCTCATAAGACAGTGTCGCTGATGCTGCCATCAGGTCTGGGCACCCGACCCTGCCCGGTGTATGGCATCCCATGGACTGGCTATTCTCTTGTACCCTATGGATTCAGTGCCTTAGGGGTTCTCCACGGTAGTAGTGGACCTCGCCCTCAAGAATACCAGCACTACACCGGACACACTACTCCCGCCTGGGAGGACAGCGTACTTGATCCCGACAGCACCCATCTGTACACCTCAGCCGGGGAGCAGTTCGATCTAGAAGCAACAGACCATAACGTCAACGCCTACATTGGGGGATGTACAGGTTGACTCTCACAGAAAGCACTGACCACTACCCACCCCGCCTGGGATTAGCCCGCAGTTGCTCCCATACGAAACTACACCACATGACACATGTACAAACATCAAGCGCGTGAGACCTAAGTTGATACAGAATAAGCACTCTCCCTCCGACCACCTCTGGATGACGAGGAGCAGGATGAACTCCTCTCTCAGACTGTCACATGACTCACACACTCAAGTAATGAGGAGCCAGCCAGCTGCGACTCCCAGGAAGTGCTGAACCGGCCCCCCCCCAATGCCACAATTATTTACTCTGTATCACAAGCACTGCCGAAATAATTCCACACCATATACGAGTTACGTACGATATTGTTAACACCCCTACTAGAATTAGAATTTATCAGGCCCAACAAATAGAAGAAAGAAAGTGTTAAGCTGCTATTCGATGCAAGCCCCCCCGAGAGCGGGCCCCCCCCTAAGGACGCTAGGCAGGGTAATACAGATAGATGGACTGATGATCAGTGGGGAGGCTTTAGTGGTGGTAGAGACTTCAGGTATGAGCTGGATATATGTTTTTTTGTTCCTCGTTAAATAAAGCTTTGCTAGTGTTCGAAGCTTTTACTGTCATGTGCTGGTGTAGTTGCACTGTCACGAGTAGGTAATAGGTCAGGTGTCGGTTACATAGTCGTATACATGGTAATACTATTTTACAAAAAAGGTATTGTCTACAGTGTTGTGCACGGTAGGTTGGAGAACTCTCGTAGCCGTACTAGTGACCCCCCTGCATCTACGTAGCGCGTTCCCTCTCCTATCTTATGTACCTTAAGTGGTGAATATATTGCATTCTTAGTCAGATGTTAAGGTAATGCTCGCTAATTCCCTGCTTCCTGGAAGCGATCACTGAGATGGAATTCTGGGTAGATTATGGAATGGCAGTGCGCCTGAGATACAACAGATTTGACCCCATTATCCCCTCTGCATTGGGTGCCGCAGGGGACCGCAGGCGCGCCCTCACGCATTCTGTCACTTTAAAGCATACGAACACGGAGCCAGTATCATGAACAGGCTTACCTGCATTCAGGAACTGTGCCCCGACGGAATCATTCCAGAAATTCCCTTTGTTATTACCACATTGTCTAAGACCCGCAAACCTGGCGTTAGCGTATGCAACCCCCGGCATGGGGCCCGTACCTTGTCAAGCACAAGGCGACAGGAACCGCTGGTAAAAGTTCCTAGCTATGCCACTAGAGCAGTCCCTATGCACTTCCGCGGCTGCGGGAAAGTGAGGGGTAGTAGCCAAGGCCCGGTCGGGGAACCCCCCCCGTTAAAGTAAACCCTCACGCGACAATGGGAATACACATGTAGAGTAAGGGGAGACATGATTACTACTTACAACCCCCCCCCCGCCCAAATTCGTCAGAGAAATGAAGTAATTGAAAGGGTAGATAAAGATAAAGCGTTAACAACGGGTGGTCTGCGCACAAGGGGAACAGTGTGGAACACTTGATGTACCCAAAATGAGACACATGGGAGCCTTTTTTCGACAGAACTTTTTCAGTTGTTCCAGAGTAGCCCTGGTAGTCAGTATGGATATGAAAATCCTAGGCTCGTCAGTGTGGGTGGAGGTGACTTCCATACACATTTTCAAAATGCAGATATGATAGATCCCAGTGGGTATCCGGGATCTGTATCAACCAGTGCTCTTGATGACCAGTGTGATGGAGGCGGGACCAACAGGGAGGCCAAAGCTCAAACCCCAGCACACAGAACAAATAGGTGTATACAAATAACGTGAGTACACACACAACACACCACCACTCACTCCACACCCACACAACAAACATACACCCCCCCCCCTTCCCCTCTCTCTTCTCTCTCTCTTCTCTCTCTCTCTCTCTCTTTCTCTCTTTTTCTCTCTCTCTCTCTTCTCTCTCTCTCCTCTCTTCCCCCCTCCCTCTCTCCCTCACGTCCCCCTCTCCCTCTCTCCTTTTGGCTCTCTCCTCTTCTCTCTGCTCTCTCTCTGCTTCCTCTCTCCTTCTTCTCTCTTCTCTC
>WNGS01163272.1:0-13915 GCA_020271785.1 Procambarus virginalis | reverse complement strand
AGTAATATTGGCAGTATTCAGAAGTGGTTCAACGGAAACACCGCATAAAGCTTAACAGTAGTTTATTTACTAACTTAACACTATACACAGGGTGCTTGATTTACTTTAGATTGGCGTCAGCAAAGCTATGGTTGCATTAGCGAGACTCTTGACGTCTGGCTAATCGACTCGTATCCACTCGTGGGAGAAACACCTAACTTAACACAGTTGACAGCAATCACTAACACGGCAACCTAACTGCCGGTATGCAAAGGATCACAAGAGTTCCAACGGATACTCGGTAATGATGATATGCAAAAACACAAAGGCAATGTCAATGGGACAGGCAATAACATGCACAATAATAATCACACAATACTAAATGTGTGGTGTATGTGAAGCTCACATTCACAGACGAGTGAAATGCAGTGATACCACACAGATAAACACGCATTCACCGTCGATTCACCTATAACCTGCGACAGGTATAAGAAGGTGAGAACTGTGGTTGATCCCTCAGATCAACACAGACACAAAAACAATGACAAGATCTTGTACTTACAGATAAGGTACCTTTCCTTACGCACTCACTCAGACTCGTTTATACAAGCACTCGTAGGTGGCCTGATAGCTGGTTTCGCTCGTAGACACGGAGGGTACTCGCAGTATCTTGAGATGATTTCGTGAGTAGGGCGTGCTGTATGCTTAACAGACAGACACACGCACACACACTGGCACTGGCGGTGGTGAGTCGTAGGAGTGAGGGCGGGGACGGCGGCGGCTGGGCGGCTAGCGGCGGGCGCTCGAGGTACTGAGGTACACGCTCAGGATGAGTGGCGGCTGGCGGCTGCTGTGGTACACCTGCAGGTACACTGTGGTAAGGTCACACACACAGGTTACTTAGGCGGCGGCACTGCCTTAGTTCACTCTAAGTCACTCACGACGATCTTTGTCACCAGGGGTTACCTGATACCAGTCTGTTTCGCTCTGGAGATTTGTCACTTTAGGCTTCTAAACAATATATTCCCACTCGTGATTCTGGCGAGTGTGTGGTATATCGCAAAGACGCTGAGTTAACTTGACGGTGAGGGATAGACGGTGATCAGTCTATTGGCCGGTAGTAGAACAGAACACGTCCTCTGGGTATGGTCTCTCACGTGAATGAGTTTGCAAGGGTGCCGGGCATCTCGTGGCACACACAAAGAGTTACAATTGACCAATAGCATTGCAGCAAATGAGCGGGAACCAATCATATTAGCTCGTTCGATGAGCAGTAGCAGGAGTGACGTCATGAACACGTCATAGCTGTTATTCAACATCGCGCCGATTGACCCCAGGTCTCAGACGCTGCTCATCGTCCCCTCGGTCCCACGCGGGCACCAGCCATGTACTCACTGACCCTTGATGGACAGTATGCTTAACTCTTTCCTGTATCTACTTCCGGCCTGGACATACGGCGGCCTAACGTATCATAAAAGTGTTCCTGGTTAAGTGGGCATTCTGAGATACCCAACATGCCAGAAAACTATCCAGGATTAAGGGAATAGGCTTGTGCACGAAGATCTGTGCACTTCAAATGAGCCATTCAAGTCAGCTGTGGGAGCTGTGGGAGGATCTTGAGAGCATACTCCACATCACCCCCCAACAAAGATCGAGCTCCACCGTGGCGCTCGTTCCAACTCACACCGCTGACGAACATGTGCACAAACTGAGTGCACTTAGCGCGGCCGGGTCCAGCGGACCCCGTTTTCTATACCTCTAGGCGAGGCGGGCCTCGTCTAGACTATTCTCTTCTTGGTAAGTGAGGAATTTCTTCAGTCACCGGATCACATGTGGCTATCTGTTCAGGTCTTGAGCAGGCACTGTGGTTCGGACGTAGCTCCAGGTCTGGGTCGGCTCAACGCCTCGAAACCCTGAGTGGCGCTGGTCTGTCCACTGCCTCTCTCCACCTGTGTCATGCCTGAAACATCAGAGACACACTGGGAACCAGTGTCCGGTGATGCGCGTTGCATTTCCTCGCTCATGTCTCCCTCGTTCGACGTCTCGTTAATCACCCCTGACCTACTCAACAGTCAGCACCTACGGCTGAGAGCAGTGGGTTGTCGATCGGCTCTGTCGATGTCGAGGCCCGTGGTCCTCTCTGTTTTTACGTCTTACATGCTTCTTCGGCTTTGTTGATACATCTACAGGAGGGTCCTCGTAGCGTTTGAGCATGTTGACGTGGTACTTCTTCCTGGCACCATCGACGTCGAGCACGTAGTTTAACGAGTGCGAGCACTCCACTACCGTGAATGGGCCCTTCCACTGCAGCAAGAGCTTGTTCCTGCTGGTGGGAAGTAACAAAACCTTGTCACCTACACTGAACTTGCGTTCTTTTGCTTTTTTGTCGTATGTTTGCTTCTGGTACTCCTTTGCTTTTGCTAGCTGTTCTCGGGCCAGCTGACAGGTGTTCTCCAGCCGTTCCCGTAGATCGATGACGTACTCGTACGTCGTCTTGGTTTCAGGGGTACAGTCATCGCCTTCCCACAGGTTCCTCAGTACCTGCAGAGGGCCTTTAACTGTGCGACCGTACAAAAGCTCGAAGGGTGAGAACCCTGTGCTAGCCTGTGGCACCTCCCTGTAGGCAAACAACAAAGGGTTGATATACCTGGGCCACTCCCGAGGCTGTTCGATGCACATTCTCTTCAACATCTTCTTGAGAGTGCCATTGAAGCGTTCTACCAAACCGTTTCCCATAGCATGATAAGGCGTGGTGAGGGATGCTCTCGCTGTGAGCAGACGTCTGACTTGGTCCATCATCTCGCTGGTAAACTGTGTCCCTCGGTCGCTATGGATCCACTCAGGTATACCAAGGCGACTGAAAAAACCTACCAAGGCTTCCGCTACCGTTGACGTCTCGATGTTCTTCAGGGCAGCTGCTTCTGGGTACCTTGTTGCGTGATCGACCATGGTCAGGATTACTTACTCTGCCGTCCGTTGCACTCGGTATGATCGGACCAACCAGATCAATGCTGACCAGCTTGAACGGCTGATCAATGATGGGGAAGGGCTGAAGCTTCCCGGGCTTCACCCGTCCTCGATCAGTGGTGCGCTGACAGGTGTCACACGAGCGAGTGTAACGCTGTATTTCCCCAGTAATTCCTGGCCAGTAGAACACAGCTTGTATCCTCGCACTGGTCTTTGCGTGACCCATATGACCTCCCATCAGAGCTTCATGACCTAAGCGAAACACAGCCAGTCTATGCTCCTGTGGAACAACGAGTTGATCCCAAGTATCGTGGGGCGTCTCAACTCTGCGCACGAGTTTCCCATTATGGTGCAAGTACCAGTACTTGCGTTCCTGGTGTTGGAAAACCCTTTTCTCCTCAGCATACTTACGTATCTGGGCTAGTGTTGGGTCGCTCCCTTGGGCATCAATAAACTCCTTTGCAGACACTCCCTGAATGTCTCGTAATTTCAAAGGTTTTTCTGGGCGAGTCGGCTTGTTGCTCTGTGACCTCGTAGTGACAGCTGCCACGAGCGAGTTACCTGTTAATGGAGTTGCTTTTTTCAACCAGAGGTTTTGCTTCTTTCTCCATAACTTCACAGCTTACCTTCTCTCCCTTATTCTTCAGCTGGGTGAGGGTGTGGGCACTCCCTGTGACGTCATCCCCGGCGAGTCGCCCTTGGGATCAGCTGGCTGGGGACGGCTGCATACAGCTGAGGCAGCGTCCTCACGCTCCCCCGTTTTCTTCGAGGGTGGACTCGGGCAATCAGAGATTCCCGGAACATTTCCCAATAATAATCCATATACAGCACGTTCCTGTTGAACGGCACGGATTTTACCTTTGATGTAAGGTGTGTCGACCCCACATACACCTCCACCATCTCTTTAGTATAGCCATTTGGGAATTTGACATAGATATGTCTCCCTGTCTCAGATCCTGGCTGTACTAGGCTCTTTCTTACCATGTGAGTAGTGGCGCCTTTGTCACGGAAGATTTTCGCCGATTTCCGTTAACATTTCCGTCCACCACCTCAAGGGTCCAAGCTAGTGGATCCTTTCCAACGTGGGGATTTTCTTACCACTTGAGCTCACACCTGCTATGTAACCTGATTTCGGTTTTACCTTGCAATCAGCTGCACGATGACCTGGCTTACCACAGGTGTAGCACTGGTGCACATGCTTGTTGGAGGAGTTTCCTGCTCTCCCCGACACACCAGTCTTAAGCTTAGCTCTATCGCCAATACCTGTAGCATGATGCTTCTCGTGCGGCTTCACCCCTTCACCTGTCTCCTGGCCCCAGCCCACAGATCAGCTTGCTTGGCCATAGACAGATTTGACACAATTTCTTGCTCTTTGAGCTTGACACGCAGAGACGATTCGCATGCTTCTAAGAACTGTTCACGAATCATCAGTTGATAGAACTCCATGCTCCCAGGAGCAGTCTCCATGAGTTCACAGTAACGGTTTAGATTCGATTCTAACCGCTGTAACATGAGCACATATGTCTCACCTTTTTGCAATTGAGCCCTACGGAAATTCTCTAGCATCCGGTCTGCAGTTATGCCAAAACCGTTCAGCAGCGCTGTTGTCAATGCCTCGTAATCTCCGCGCTGGTGCGGACCCAGACTGTGGTAGATAGTTAATGCCCTACCCTTTAACAATGCACTAAGAGCGAGTGCCCACTTTGATCTTTCCCACCCGCAATCAGCGGCGTGACCTTCGAAACGCTTGATGTATGCATCCATCGAGTCGTCCCTCTCATCAAAGTTAGCTAGTTTAGGTAGTTTGACAGTCTTACCTTGTTCAACGTTAGTCTCCGTTGAACGACCACTTGTCTGGTCATCCTGCCTTGCTTGCAACTGCATGCGAGCTATGCGTTCAGTACTTTCTCGGTTCTGCTGATCAGTCCAGCGTTTGTTTTCTCTCTCTTGCTGATCAGTCCACAGTTTACTTTCTCTGTCCTGCTGATCAGTCCAGAGTTTCATAGCTTGCTCTGCTACTTTATTCCTTTCGAATCCAACTCCCTAACTTGGTTACGGTATTCCTCTAAGGTGAATAATTGCGAGCCTGTAATACCTACTCTTTGAGTTGGTGTCGTCCACAAGGACCTTTTGGGCCGAGATTCTTCCCCATAGAATCCCCCCAACGGAGTATTTAAAGGCTAGATTCCCGCGTGACTCCGTTTTCTTCCGCAGCGCGTGATTCTAGTGACATCATTCTCGGTGACGTCACCCACAGGGGTCTCTACCTCCAAGTTCTCTCTCACTGGGGTCTCTCCCACTGTGTTATCTCTCACTGGGGTCTCACCACCGATAGCTTCATCCAGTGTGATGAGACTCGTGCACGCCACCTCAGCACTACCCTGCATGTGTGCTTGTAGCATCACCTCTTCCACGGCCCTCATGTGCTGTTCCACTCGTTCCTTACACTCTAGCTCAGTAAGAGTGTCGTAGTCGTCAGGTCTACGAGCGGTCAAGGCCAAGTGAAGATGCAGGTAGCGCTGTTTGTACTCTACACACTCAGACATACTGGTGTGTGTGTACCTAACAGGGTGTTAAACATCCTCTGAATACTGCTCGTCACTTTTGAATTTTCAGGGAAAATTTAAGTGCGAAATTTTACTGTACAACCTAGCTCATAGGTTCCAACTAAGCCTAACACGTTGGGCGCCAGATGTGGGGGTTTTTCTTTTTTTTGCTGTCACGACTGCAATGCGTACGTCGCCAATGTACATGTGCAGACGCTTCACGAAGCTGTCGGAATTAGCAAAATAGAAAATACGAGAGCAACCGTACAGGGCCTGGGAGCAAGGTCGAGTTAGAGTCCTTGTGGGTCTCTTCTCAGACTAGCCTCACCTGGTCCTGCTCCACGTTGGTCGTTGGAATCTCCAATGATGTAACACTTTAAGGGACTCCTAGGGTCCTCATCAAATTTATAGTTTAGTGACTTACAGGCAACTCGGTGTTGAGACACTTAGAGCTGAAGGCTTGAGTAATATTGGCAGTATTCAGAAGTGGTTCAACGGAAACACCGCATAAAGCTTAACAGTAGTTTATTTACTAACTTAACCACTAATACACAGGGCTTGATTTACTTTAGATTGGCGTCAGCAAAGCTATGGTTGCATTAGCGAGACTCTTGACGTCTGGCTAATCGACTCGTATCCACTCGTGGAGAAACACCTAACTTAACACAGTTGACAGCCAATCACTAACACGGCAACCTAACTGCCGGTATGCAAAGGGATCACAAGAGTTCCAACCGGATACTCGGTAATGATGATATGCAAACAAACACAATAATAATCACACAATAATAATCACAATACTAAATGTGTGGTGTATGTGAAGCTCACATTCACACAGACGAGTGAAATGCAGTGATACCACACAGATAAACACGCATTCACCGTCGATTCACCTATAACCTGCGACAGGTATAAGAAGGTGAGAACTGTGGTTGATCCCTCAGATCAACACAGACACAATAAACAATGACAAGATCTGTACTTACAGATAAGGTACCTTTCCTTACGCACTCACTCAGACTCGTTTATACAAGCACTCGTAGGTGGCCTGATAGCTGGTTTCGCTCGTAGACACGGAGGGTACTCGCAGTATCTTGAGATGATTTCGTGAGTAGGGCGTGCTGTATGCTTAACAGACAGACACACGCGCACACACTGGCACTGGCGGTGGTGACGTCACGTAGGAGTAGGGCGGCGGGCGGCGGCTGGCGACAGCTACGCGGGCGCTCGAGGTACTGAGGTACACGCTCAGGATGAGTGGCGGCTGGCGGCTGCTGTGGTACACCATGCAGGTACACTGTGGTAAGGTCACACACAGATTACTTAGGCGGCGGCACTGCCTTAGTTCACTCTAGGTCACTCACGACGATCTTTTCACCAGGGGTTACCTGATACCAGTCTGTTTCGCTCTGGAGATTTGTCACTTTAGGCTTCTAAACAATATATTCCCACTCGTGATTCTGGCGAGTGTGTGGTATATCGCAAAGACGCTGAGTTAACTTGACGGTGAGGGATAGACGGTGATCAGTCTATTGGCCGGTAGAACAGAACACGTCCTCTGGGTATGGTCTCTCTCACGTGAATGAGTTTGCAAGGGTGCCGGGCATCTCGTGGCCACACACAAAGAGTTACAATTGACCAATAGCATTGCAGCAAATGAGCGGGAACCAATCATATTAGCTCGTTCGATGAGCAGTAGCAGGAGTGACGTCATGAACACGTCATAGCTGTTATTCAACATCGCGCCGGTTGACCCCAGAGGTCAGACGCTGCTGGCGTCTCCCCTCGGTCCCACGTGGGCACCAGCCATGTACTCACTGACCCTTGATGGACAGTATGCTTAACTCTTTCCTGTATCTACTTCCTGCCTGGACATACGGCGGCCTACGTATCATAAAAGTGTTCCTGGTTAAGTGGGCATTCTGGAGATACCCAACATGCCAGAAAACTATCCAGGATTAAAGGGAAATAGGCTTTGTGCACGAAGATCTGTGCACTGCAATGAGCCATTCAAGTCAGCTGTGGGAGGATCTTGGGAGACATACTCCCACACCAGTTACAATGATCCTGACGTTTAAATTTATATTGCAGCAAGGAGATGTGAAACTAGAAATTATAAATAGTGTAAGTTGCGTGATATTACAAGGCGGAGACTAAGTAAAAACTAAATCTTCACTCCAAGAGACAGTTAGTACGTCATAATGTTGACGAAGATCACGGACCTGGCAGGTCGTCACCACTGTGGTATAAGATCACGGACCTGGCAGGTCGTCACCACTGTGGTATAAGATCACGGACCTGGCAGGTCGTCACCACTGTGGTATAAGATCACGGACCTGGCAGGTCGTCACCACTGGTATAAGATCACGGACGTGGCAGCTCGTCACCACTGAGTGACGTGAGACAGATCAGGCCACATTCCTGTACTATACGACAGGTATCAGTACATAAAGTTTAAACATATAAATACACACATACAATAAAAGTATTACAAATAATAAAATACGAATGACAACAAGGTAGGACAGAGAAAATAAACAAGTCACATATAGTGAAGCTGGCAAGCCTGTACACCACACGGAGCAGACAATGGAGTTGTGTGGCAAGTGTTTGGAAGCATTTGGAAGACGTATTGTAGGCGTCAAGTGTTGCATCTGCAACACTAGATGTATTGTAGGCGTCAAGTGTTGCATCTGTAACACAAGATTTCACCTGAGCTGTGCAAATTATCTACACCATGCACAAGCTGACAAGGAATATACTGGATATGCATCAATGTCAAGTTAATATAGGTAACATAATCAAACTGATGACGTCATTCCCAAGGCACACAGATTAACATTCACAGTTATGCTAGCAGCGAGATATGCGGATTGTGAAAAACACAACAACGGACAATGACCAGAATTAAGAAACTGGTAGTGCAGAGAATCACAGCAGTAGTGTAGAGGGAGAGGGGTATCATGGTACATAACAGCAGCAATATTGCAGCGCCGGTGATATTAACAATAAGAGCAACAGTGGAAAAGAATTCGTAAACGAAGGAATTAGGACAAAAACGAGATGGCTCCAATATAAAGGTGGGCAAGACCAACACAGGTATAAACAACAGGGAAAAATTAAAATTTAGAATATTTGCAAATATGCAAAAAAGTCGTATTTGCAAAGTGGGAGTAGGCAAATATAGGCCCAACGACACAAAATGCACTTTCATGCATCCCTGAAAATGCAGAAACATTTGGTGAGGGTTACATGCCGTTTTGGAACAGTGAAGATACTTCCACCCTAAACTATGCAAATTGTCAACTAATGAAAACAAAGTTACAATCTCCAGTGCCCGGATTTCCACATGGAGGTACAGAGCATTATACACGGGAAGACCAATGTGATTAGTACTGAAATTGTTTAGAGGCAGGCAGAAAGTAGAGCATATAGTAGAGAGAGGAACAGGCAGACAGAAACACTGCCGCAGTACAGAGGGGAAGGGAGATACCCACAAAACTGGAATACAAGTCATCAACAAGTACCAGGAACCGCCACCACGCACAACTCTACCAAAATGGACAAACCATTGCCAAAAACCCACCGGGGGCCAGGGTGGAAAGGAGAAAGAACTACCAAAACCCACCAGAAGTGGCATGCAATATGAAAAATAATCATTCTATTTGCAAACATACAAGGCCTAAAGTCAAAATCAAGAAGTAAAGTTCGTAAATCCTTCTGATATAATCGAACCCAATTTTGGTGCTTCTACAGAAACCCATATGAAAGATTACATGGATATGGAAATGGGGATCCCAAATTATAAACTATGTAGATGTGACAGAGTAATTAAGTCAAGTGGAGGAGTAGGTCTGTACATTAAAGAGGGCCTGGTATGCACAGAGCTTCTAAACTTGACCAGTGAGGTGTAGAGGGACTTAAATCAAAGTTGAAAATATAAATCTCATTATTATTCTAATATATAAACCGCGATATGCTACAATTGAGGAATTACTAAGCAGATACACAAAATAAGAATATCCTTGATAACCTAACAAACTCAGTACCAGATATCAACTTCCTTGGAGATTTCAATCTACCCAGTTTAAAATGACGAATAGTAAACAATACCCTATAGCATGAAATCAACCTGGAAATAACCTACAACAGGTCAGAGAACTACTGAGATTCTGTAACAATTTCTCGCTCAATCAACAGATAACAGAGCCAACTAGGAATGAAACAACACTCGACCTGATCTTCACAAACAATGAAGAAATATCCAGACATTACAATCTCAGATACTACACACCCAGCCTACAAGCTCATTGACCTTCAAACTAACCTCAATACCCGTAATAATTCCAAGAGGCTCAGCAAGTGAGAAGGATTATTCAAGCAATTAAATTTTAACATAAAGGATTGACTGGGAACAAATAAATATAAACCTGGCAAACATCCAATGGGAGACGATCTTAAGTGACAGAACTCCCACACTGGGAATAGCCCAACTGACAGCTGAAGCATACAAAGTATGCTTGATGTATGTGCCTGTGAGGAGGGTCAGAAAGAGGACCCAGACGATTCTACAGATGAAGGACAAAATCACAGAAATGCTTAAGCAAACACAACTTTCGCAGCAAATAAAAATAAATCTAAACAGGGAGGCAGAAGACATAGAGCAGACATTGAAGCGCTCGTACCAGCCTGAGGAAATGAAACCGGAACAGAAAGCTATACAAGAGATAAAGGAATATCTAAAATATTTTTCACATATACTAAATGAAAATCAAATCGTCCTCTACTATTGAACCTATACTTTCAACCGAAGGTTTGTACACAAAGGATGATAAAGAAATTAGTGAAATCCTAAACGACCAGTATGAAGCTATGTTTAGCACCCCAATAAACAACATGAAAGGGGAAGATCCGGACAGCTTCTTATGAATGTCATCCAAACCCCAGACAATATAGCTGAGATTAACATAAACACAGAAGACTGAAAAATAAATTGACAACATGCCCATGCACTCAGCCCCAGACTCGTGGAACTCTATATTCATAAAGAAATGTAAAGTACTTTTACAGCTCGTCACCAGTTACAATGGTCCTGACACCAATATTATGACTGCCACCAGTTACAATGGTCCTGACACCAATATTATGACTGCCACCAGTTACAATGGTCCTGACACCAATATTATGACTGCCACCAGTTACAATGGTCCTAGTGTTATCAATCTTGACACCAGTACAGTGGTCTGACGCCGGTGTTACCAACGGTGCTGGCATCATAGTGCCAACATAATGATCAATATCACCAGGTATAAATGTACCTGTCGTCGATCTTAACATCACAATCTTTAAGAGTAATACTTGCTCAACACTAAAATATAAGACTGCTTAAAGTCCATATAATTAAGTTAGGATATATAATGATATATACAATAAATGTGTAGTTTAGTAATATGTGTTTTATGCAATGTTTTGTGTCAAGCAACATGCGCCAAGTTTAGTTGTGACGTAATAAAAAATGATGACGTTTTACGTGACACGTGACTTGTAATGTCCAATTGAAGGCGACCTGAGGTACCACACGTCACTGAGACCTCCCCTGATTTGTCAGCAGCCGTCCAGGGTTGCCAGATTGGGCTATAAGTAGCGAATTGGGCTACTTTTGAGAGCCCCGCGCTCCCAAATTCGCTACTTGCTGCTTTTTGGGCTAATTTGGGCTATTAATGTTAAGCAACTCATCACCCCGCGATAGCAGCCACAGACTGACAATTTAAATGCGAGCACAGCACGCAGTATATTATTTTACGACCAAAGATCACATTCACTCCAAAAAATCTTCCACTTACGGACTATTCATGCCCTTGCCACCAATTGGGTAGCTTAATCTTCATCAATCAGTCACAAACAATGAACAACGATTTCAAGTTCAACAAGTCACAACTTAGGACAGAAAACAGGGGAATTTTTTTCACCCACGTGGGGCATAACAATGCACAACTATCAAATCATCAACATTATCTTGGAGTCAGTATCCACCAATCACTGATAGTTGTACAACAAGTGGAAGCTGCAGTTATAAAAGCAAACCAAATCCTTTGGAATAGTCAAACGAAATTTTGACGAAGGAAAAGGTAGTTATACAACTGTATAAATCTCTGGTGTACTTCCACTTGATTATTATATCCACGCATTGAGACCTCATCTTCAGAAAGACATATCTGTTTTGGAGAAAGTTCAGCACCGGGCGACTAAAATCTTTTTCGAACTAAGTCGACATCCACACCAGGGACGGTAGAGGGGCCACAGGGTCCAGACATGACAGGGCTGCTCTCAGCAAAACTTTTAAATTACTGAACAATTTGGAAGATATTGACCCAAAACACTTCTTCAAAAGGCTAGATGTAAGACGAACAAGGAGCAACGGTTTCGAGCTCAACAAGCCACCCTGAAGGATGGAAAATATTTGTTTTCTCCTATAGAATTATACAGTTGTGGAAATGCATACCCGCCGAACCCGTAAATGCCAAAACATTGGCATTTGTTTGGCCCCAAAACAAATGGGAGGGGCTTCGACAAGCCAGACAACCTTCCTGTCCTCGTCGAGACCACTAGAGAGAGATACCTGAATTTGCCCGAGGGGCCACCCTCGAGTAAATTCAGCAAAACCATGGAACCACCTTCTCGACGAAGCCGTAAATGATAAAACATGGCTCGATAAAATCACCAGGACAAATAGAGGACATTTGAAAAGCCGCCGGCTTCCTATCCTCACTGAAAGATAGAGACCCTCTGGTAAATTCAGGTAAATCTTAGCTAATTAAATAATCCTGAAAAGTTTGCATATTGAAGGCAGTGCTGTGCTAGCAGCATTATACTCTCTGAGCAAAGCAATGCACTGTTGCCCTCCAACCCAGATGGTGGGAACTGGGACCCATGTCTGTGAATCTATACTTACAACCACATTCTTGTCTGTGGACCCTCCCTACTTTGGTACGGCTCTCAGTGTGCTTTGTAGAGTTAGGAGGGTGTTTGTCTGATTAGGTGAGGTGTTTGTTGACCAAACCACACACTAGAAAGTGAAGGGACGACGACGTTTCGGTCCGTTCTGGACCATTCTCAAGTCGATTGTGAGAATGCACAATTATCCCTTCACTTTCTAGTGTGTGGTTTGGTCAACATATTTCAGCCACGTTATTTAGACTCCTCGTCTGCAGGTGTTTGTTTGCTAGGTCTGTAGGTACACAACTGGTCGGGTTCTGGTTACACTCGGACACGAGACGATTCGGCTAAACTCATTTTCTGTTTTAAATCCGGATATATTGTTATGCTAGGCTGTATTAGGCTATGTTATTAAGGTTAGGCTGTATTGGGCTCGGTTGGATTAGATTGGTTTGATTTGGGTTACGTTAGGTTGGGTTGAGCTAGGTTAGTCAGGTTTCAAAATTCAAAATTCCACAACGCCACAAAGCAGTCTCTGTAGCACAGTGGTAAAGCACTTGCCCGGCTCTTCGCCAGCCCTTTGACCTGGGTTTGAATCCTGGCCGGGAAGGATTGACCGGGCGCCAATCCTTAACTGTTCACCCAGCAGAGAATAGGATGTTAAACGATTTGGTGGGTCATACTCTGTGGAAAAAATTAGGATTAAGGACCTGCCCGAAACGCTATGCGTGCTAGTGGCTTTACAAGAATTTAAAAACTTTTTTATATATAAATAAAAAAAATAAAAAAAAAATCGCAGACCAATCTTCTTGTGTGCGATGAGACTTGTATCTGACATAATTATTATCTTAACTTAAATAATTCGTTTGTTAGACAATATATGATATTCAGATCTATGAATTACTTTAGAAAGGCCTATAATGTATATAAATATTAATTTATACATTCCTGGCGCTATACGCTAGGAATTTCAATATGGCGTTCAAATAATTTTAGGCAGAGGGTCTCTGGGTAAGTTGGTCGCTTACAGTTCATCGACTACGACCCCGTCAGTTGTCAAGAAGCAGCGGTGGCGTGTGGTGCGTCGTTCCCGTGTAGGTAAGACTGATAATTTTCTTTTTCCAAATATATTTGAGCAGTTAGGAGGTACACATGAATATATAGTCTACCTCCACCTACAATGCTTAATGCATTATACATTTGTTCGCTATTATAACATTGAGCTTTATAATGTCTCCGAGGGTCATTGTTTCCGTATTTTTTTTTTATCCGGGTTCTGTAGTATTTAAATGTTTGTATTCCACAAATGCTAAATAGTCTGTCCTCTCTCAGATATTGTGGAAGATTTTGAGGATCATGATTTGCCAACATTATATGGGTAGGATATTATGTAGAATACACTTCCCCATTGTTAAACTACCCCGTCGTCAGGCTAGGATCGTTGACGCGGCAGTCGTCTCCCCCACATCCCAAGACGCATTTATTAT
>WNGS01163271.1:0-11187 GCA_020271785.1 Procambarus virginalis | reverse complement strand
GGCAAGCTAGGAAACCAAAGAAGGCGCAAGGGTCGCCGCCAGAAACAGTACCCGAACCAAGGGGTACGAGCAACTGCAACAGACCGAGACAAAGAAGCACACCACAGGACAGAGGCTGAAAAACGCCCAAGAAGCCAAGGAACACATGCAGAACACCCCTGCGGCAGAGGGGGAAACCAGGGAACGCACAAGAAAATGAAGCGATGGAAACTGACCACGGCCCCCCAACATAGCAGCAAGCGCAGGCAAAACCGACCAAAGAAGATGACAGGAAAACGAATGGGGAGGGGCAGGATGAAAGAGCAGAAGCACAAAAACCCCAGGAAAACAACCAGGGGTGGACAATCAGGCAGGGACAGAAAAACCCCACGCACATGAGTGGGCCAAACCAGGGACCCAAAGACCACGAAAAACAACAAGCAAACCCCCATACGCAAACCCTAGGCACAAAACAGCAGCAAAGTGCCACACCACAACCGGACACAGGAACAAGGACACGCCACCTGCGAAACACTACCAATGCACACGTGCAGCAGCAGCAACAGAGACCACCGCAACATGCAACATGTAAACAGCAACTCGCTTCTGCAAAGACAGAGAACGGAGCAGGCAGACCCCAGACAGGGCCAACGGAGACATGACAGAACCCAGCAGGCCCAGAAACCCGCACACCAGGCGACCGACGGCGGAGAGCCCCGCACGATACCTGCTGGATGGGGTACTGGGAGCTCATTTACACCCCAAGCCCAGCCCGAGGCCAGGCGAGACCGGCCAGAGGGTGGCCCACCAGGCAGCTGCTTGGAGAGGCCCGCAGGCCCACATACCCCCCACAACCAGGATGGGCCAGAACTTCTATTCAAAAACATGCTAGTGTGCCCCGGAAGTCCACAGACGTACCAGCAATAAGGCGTATGCTCGCAAGTAGGTCGTGTAACAACTGCAGACCTCTGATGGTAATACAGTGTTCCCCGATTGTGCCTATAGCACCACTGCACTCCACTGGTACTATCCCGCAAGTTCTACCAGATAGGCGGGACCCAAGAGCCAGAGCTCAAACCCTGCAAGCACAGCCAGGAGCCTTACCAGGTGAGTACATAACCAGCACCACAACCCCCACACCTTTGAGGATCACCCTAAACGGTGCCAAACAGATGGAAGAAGTACTAAGGAATGCTAGAAAATTGCAAAGTGATGAGGATGGGAAAGGGTGGTCGTTAAGACGAGATCTTTCAAAAGAAGACAGAGAGAAGCTGAAACTGAACCTCGCCGAGGCAAAACGTTTAAATGAGAACAGGAATGAAGAAGAAATCAATTCTTTTTTCTACAAAGTGTTAGGAGTAGGCAAACCAGTAAAGTGGTACATAAAGGCAAACCAACAAAATCAATAGAAAGAGGAGGAGTGAAGAATAAGGAGAGGGGGAACAAGTTCCTGAAGATTGCATACACCAACATAGATGGAGTGAGATCGAAGATACTGGAGTTAAGTGATGTAATACAGCTGCAGACACCAGACATTGTTGCACTCACGGAGACAAAACTTGAAGATGTTATTTTAAATGAGGTCATATTCCCAAGGGGCTACTCAATTTGGAGACGGGACAGAAAAATTAGGAAAGGCGGTGGCGTTGCTGTGCTGGTAAAAGAACACCTAAAGGTGAAGGAAATAATGACTGCCAATACACAAGAAGTTGACATAATAGCATTAGAGATCTGCCATGAGGATGATAAACTAATGATAATAAATGCCACTGCCAAGCAGCACATGGTCAAAGGAGGAGCTAGATAGTAAACGAGAAGGTCTTATAACAATAATGAGAGAGATTATAGTGAGAGCGGATAACGATAGATCACGACTGTTGATAGTCGGTGACTTCAACTTGAAATCCATAGACTGGGAAGCATATGAAGCTAAAACAGAAGATTTTTGGACCTGTAAATTTGTAGACCTCATCCTGGAAACATTCTTGTATCAACATGTTAAACAAGCTACGAGGATGAGGGAAGGGGACGTTCCCTCCATGCTAGATTTGATATTTACCAGGAAGGAGGAAGAGATATTTGACATTCAGTACCTTCCTCCCTTGGGGAAAAGTGACCATGTCTTTTTGGGAATAAAGTATGCAGTGCGTTATAAGCTGGAAGAAAATAAAGAGGTTGAAACAGTTGAGAAACCAGACTTCAGGAGAGGACATTATGGTGACCTTAGGAATTTTTTTAGTGAGTATAATTGGACAGACTTGATGCTAGGCAAGGAAGTGAATGAGATGTATGTCAAGTTTTGTGAAATATATGATAAAGGCACAAAAAAATTTATACCAAAACAGAGATGCAGAACTAGAAAACAGGATTGGTTCAATAGAAATTGCGAGAAGGCTAGAGACCAAAAGACACAAAATTGGAACCAATACAGGAAGAGGCCGAACCCCCAAACATACCAGCAATACAAAGATGCGAGAAACAACTACACGGCAGTGAGGAGAGAGGCAGAAAGAAATTTTGAAAAAGGGATTGCAGACAAATGTAAAACAGAACCAGGTCTATTCTATAAATTCATAAACAACAAATTGCAGGTAAAGGATAATATTCAGAGGTTGAAAATGGGAAATAGATTCACGAAAGATGAAAAGGAAATGTGTGAAACACTAAACGAAAAGTTCCAAAGTGTGTTTGTACAAAATGAAATCTTTAGGGAACCAGACACAATAAGAATTCCAGAGAACAACATAGAGCACATAGAGGTGTCTAGAGACGAAGTGGAAAAAATGCTAAAGGAGCTAGGTAAGAACAAAGCAGTTGGTCCGGATGGAGTTTCACCATGGGTTCTGAGAGAATGTGCACCTGAGCTCAGCATTCCACTTCAACTGATTTTTCAGGCATCCCTGTGTACAGGAGCTGTAGCTGTGTGGAAAAAGGCTAACATAGTTCCAATCTACAAAAGTGGAAACAGGGAAGACCCCCTTAATTATAGACCTGTATCATTGACAAGTGTAATAGTCAAAATATTGGAAAAAATAATTAAAACTAAATGGGTAGAACACCTGGAGGAAAACGATATAATATCAGACAGACAGTATGGTTTTCGATCTGGAAGATCCTGTGTAACGAACTTGCTCAGTTTTTATGATCGAGCCACAGAGATTTTACAAGAAAGAGATGGTTGGGTTGACTGCATCTATCTGGACCTAAAAAAGGCTTTCGACAGAGTTCCCCATAAGAGGTTGTTCTGGAAACTGGAACATATTGGAGGAGTGACAGGTAAGCTACTAACATGGATGAAAAATTTCCTAACTGACAGAAAAATGAGGGCCACAATCAGAGGCAAGGTATCGGATTGGAGGAATGTCACGAGTGGAGTACCTCAGGGTTCAGTTCTTGCACCGGTAATGTTCATTGTCTACATAAACGATCTACCAGTGGGAATACAGAATTACATGAACATGTTTGCTGATGATGCTAAGATAATAGGGAAGATAAGAAACCTAGATGATTGTCATGCCCTTCAAGAAGACCTGGACAAAATAAGTATTTGGAGCAACACTTGGCAAATGGAATTTAATGTGAATAAATGCCATGTTATGGAATGTGGAATTGGAGAACATAGACCCCACACAACCTATAAATTATGTGAGAAATCTTTAAAGAATTCTGATAAAGAAAAGGATCTAGGGGTGGTTTTAGATAGAAAACTGTCACCTGAGGACCACATTAAGAACATTGTGCGAGGAGCCTATGCTACACTTTCTAACTTCAGAATTGCTTTTAAATACATGGATGGAGAAATACTAAAGAAATTGTTCACGACTTTTATTAGACCAAAGCTGGAATATGCAGCGGTTGTATGGTGCCCATATCTTAAGAAGCACATCAACAAACTGGAAAAGGTGCAACGACATGCCACTAAGTGGCTCCCAGAACTGAAGGACAAGAGCTATGAGGAGAGATTAAAGGCATTAAACATGCAAAAACTAGAAGATAGAAGAAAAAGAGGTGATATGATCACTACATTCAAAATAGTAACAGGAATCGATAAAATTGATAGGGAAGAATTCCTGAGACCCGGAACTTCAAGAACAAGAGGTCATAGATTTAAACTAACGAAACAAAGCTGCCGGAGAAATATACGAAAGTTCAGTTTTGTAAACAGAGTGGTAGACGGTTGGAACAAGTTAAGTGAGAAGGTGGTGGAGGCCAAGACCGTCAGTAGTTTCAAAGCGTTATATGACAAAGAGTGCTGGGAAGACGGGACACCACGAGCGTAGCTCTCATCCTGTAACTACACTTAGGTAATTACACTTAGGTAATTACCTTTTAACACGAAAAAGGTGGGTCCCCTGAATGACTCGCATGGGTTGGACATGCACATGAGTGGGACAGGAAGGGTTGAAAAAGGGACAGTCACTGGTGTGCGAACGGTCTCAGTCGTACAAATTATACCGAAATAAAGACAGGTTTATAAACAACACCGCACCCAGCGCCCGGCCAAAAGACACCAGACCGCAGAAACTCACCTGGCCAACGGTGGCACGAACGTGACACGACTCAACCGTGCCCAGAAGAACCTGTGAGCACCGCCAGCTGAAGGCGCCAGAGCCAGACCCGGCCGGACCCGCAGGAGAGCAGGGTAGAGGCGAAGGAGGCGGGGCACACCCATGACAGGGAAAACCTCAGCGTCCTCCCCACAACTGGAAACCAGGACACCCCCGGAGCGAAGGGGCACATACCGCAGCAAGGGAGAAGAGCGAGAGGCGAAGCACTTGAGCAAAAAGGACGCAAAACACCAGCACTGAAACACACCGCCCAGACCAAAACAAACTCCACGGCGCATGCACATGACACGCTGGCCGAACCGCACAACCCTCTCTGCGGGAAGGCGCCAACCAGGACTACTGCACTTGAAAAGTAGCCAAAACAGGAAGCAGGAACAATAAAACCAGCCAACGAAGTGAAGACATAGCCGAAAAAGGTACCCAACTGGGCCACAAGCAGCCCAACATGGCTACAAGTAGCCCAACCGGCCCACAAGTAGCCCAACAGGGCCACAAGGAGCCCAAACCGGGCTACTGGCCACAAGCAGCCCAACCGGGCTACAAGTAGCCCAAAACAGCGACAAGGACGAGGAGCTGACAGACGTTCCAATAATGCGGGAAGTAGCGAAAACCTTCCCGAACCCTCGAGAACACAGAAGCCAACACTAGTCTCGAAGGCACAAAGGCGCAGGCGCACCCGAGACCAGAAGTCACGTAGAACCCCAAGAACGGGGAAACATGACGAAAACACCGTCCCAAAAAAGGGTGGGGGGAAACATCCACCCACAGGACGGAACCAACCGACTCAAAGGCAAAGGAACCGAGCCCGGGGAGGGGCCGACGCCCAACAGCACATATGTGAGTGGGGAGGAAAAACCCCACTCCACGTAACCACAAGCCCCACCTAGAGGGAGATAAAAATCCCCACGGGGTCCTATGGTTGATACCTGGTTGATGGGGTTCTGGGATTTCTTCTACTCCCCAAACCCGGCCCAAAGCCAGGCTCGACTTGTGAGAGCTTGGTCCACCAGGCTGTTGCTTGGAGCGGCCCGCAGGCCCACATACTCACCACAGCCCGGCTGGTCCGGAACTTCTCTTAGAAAACTGTCCAGTTTTCTCTTGAAAATGTCCACGGTTGTTCCGGCAATATTTCTTATAGTCGCTGGGAGGATGTTGAACAACCGCGGACCTCTGATGTTTATACAGTGCTCTCTGATTGTGCCTATGACACCTCTGCTCTTCACTGGAACAATCTTCCACTTTCTTCCATATCGTTCACTCCAATACGTTGTTATTTTACTGTGCAGATTTGGGACCTGGCCCTCCAGTATTTTCCATGTGTATATTATTTGGTATCTCTCTCGTCTCCTTTCTAGAGAGTACATTTGGAGAGCTTTGAGACGATCCCAATAATTTAGGTGCTTTATCTCGTCTATGCGTGCCGTATATGTTCTCTGTATTCCCTCTATTTCAGCAATCTCTCCTGCTCTGAAGGGGGAAGTGAGTACTGAGCAGTACTCGAGACGGGACAACACAAGTGACTTGAAGAGTACAACCATTGTGATGGGATCCCTGGATTTGAAAGTTCTCGTAATCCATCCGATCATTTTTCTGGCTGACGCAATATTTGCTTGGTTATGCTCCCTAAACGTTAGATCGTCTGACATCATTATTCCCAAATCCTTGACATGCTGTTTTTCTACTATGGGAAGATTTGATTGTGTTTTGTACCCTGTATTATGTTTCAGATCCTCATTTTTGCCGTACCTGAGTACCTGAAATTTATCACTGTTAAACATCATGTTATTTTCTGCTGCCCAATCGAAAACTTTGTTGACATCTGCTTGTAGTTTTTCAATGTCTTCAGCAGAGGTAATTTTCATGCTGATTTTTGTGTCATCTGCAAAGGACGACACGAAGCTGTGACGTGTATTTTTGTCTATATCAGATATGAGAATAAGGAACAGTAGTGGTGCAAGGACTGTACCTTGAGGTACAGAGCTTTTAACATCGCTTGGACTCGATTTTATCTGATTGACTGTTACTCTTTGTGTTCTGTTCGACAGGAAATTGAGTATCCAGCGTCCTACTTTTCCAGTTATTCCCATTGACCTCATTTTGTGAGCTATCACCCCATGGTCACATTTGTCGAACGCCTTTGCAAAGTCTGTGTATACAACATCAGCATTTTGCTTTTCTTCTAGGGCTTCTGTGATTTTGTCATAGTGGTTGAGTAACTGTGACAGACAGGATCTTCCCGCTCTAAATCCATGTTGTCCTGGGTTGTGCAATTCATTTTTTCCATAAAACTAGAAATTTGATTCCTAATCACTCTTTCAAACACTTTTATTATGTGTGATGTTAGTGCAACTGGCCTATAATTTTTTGCCAAGGCTTTACTCCCCCCCTTGTGCAACGGAGCTATATCTGCAGATTTAAGTGCTGCTGGTATCTCCCCTGTATCCAGGCTCTTTCTCCATATTACGCTGAGTGCTCTCGCTACTGGTACTTTACATTTCTTTATGAATATTGAATTCCATGAGTCAGGCCCGGAGCTGAGTGCATAGGCATATTGTCAATTTCTCTTTCAAATCTTCGAGTTTGTGGTAATATCCGTTATATTATCTGCAGCTTGAATGTCATTCATAAAGAAGCTGTCTGGGTCATCAACTTTCATGTTGTTTATTGGTGTGCTAAACATAGCCTCATACTGGCTTCTTAGAATTTCACTAATCTCTTTGTCGTCCTCTGTGTACGTACCTTCATTTGTAATTAACGGTCCAATACTGGTCGAGGTTTTGGATTTTGATTTTGCGTATGTGAAAAAATATTTAGGATTTTTCCTTATCTCTTGTATAGCTTTCTGTTCCAATTCCATTTCCTCAGACTCATATGATCGCTTCAACGTTTGTTCTATTTCTTCGATCTCCCTGCTTAGGCTTATTTTCCTTGCTTGTGATAGTTGTGTCTGCCGAAGCATTTCCGTTATTTTTTTCCTTCTCCTGTACAGTCGTCTGCGTTCTCTTTCTAGAGTGGTCCTCTTTCTGCCCCTCCTCATAGGCACGTGCCTCAAGCAGACCTTGTAAGCTTCAGCTGTCAGTTGAGCTATTCCCTGTGTGGGAGTTTTGTCGCTTAAGACCGTCTCCCATTGAATGGTTGCAAGGTCTACATTTATTTTTTCCCAGTCGATCCTCTTATTGTTGAAATTGAATTGATTGAATATTCCTTCTCGCTTGTTGGGTCTCTTAGACCTAGTACCGTTATTTATGCTAGTTCGTACTTCAATGAGCTTATGGTCTGAGTATGAAGTATCTGAGATTGTGATGTCTCTGATTAGTTCATCATTGTTTGTGAATATCAAGTCTAGTGTGTTTTCGTTCCTAGTTGGTTCTGTAATCTGTTGATTGAGCGAGAATTTGTCACAGAATCTCAAAAGTTCTCTGACCTGTGGTTGGTTATTTCCCGGGTCATTCCCTGCTATGATATTTGTGTTTGCCATTCTCCATCTTAGATTCGGTAAATTGAAATCTCCAAGGAAGATAATATCTGGAGCTGGGTTTGCTAGGTTATCAAGTATGTTCTCTATTTTGTGCATCTGCTCTGTGAATTCCTCAACCGTTGTATCTGGCGGTTTATATATTAGAATAATAATTAGGTTTAGTTTCTCTACCTTAATTCCAAGTACCTCTACCACCTCATTAGTTGAGTTTAGTAGTTCTGTGCATACCAGGTCCTCTTTAATATACAGACCTACTCCTCCATTTGACCTAGTTTTTCTATCACATCTATATAAATTATAATTTGGAATCCAGATTTCACCATCCAAGTAATCTTTTATATGAGTTTCCGTGAATGCCCCAAATATTGAGTTTGACTCTAATAGGAGGCCATTTATGAACTTAACTTTATTTCTTGACTTTGGCTTTAAACCTTGAATGTTTGCAAATATGAATGATTGTCCATATTGTGTGTCACTTCTGGAAGGTTTTGGTAGTTCTCCCTCCTCTCTACCCTGACCCAGGGTGTGTTGTGGCAATGGTTTGTCCAGTTTTGGAAGTGATATTGGGGAGTGTGGTACTCTCTGTGTAGTTGGGGGTGTAGTATGTGTGGGCTTGATGACGAACCGTAGTCCAGTCTTGGTATTCCCCCCTCTCCATCCGTATTCCTGCCACGTTTCTGCCTGTCTGTTTCTCCCTCTGTTTCTGCCTGCCTCTAAAAAATTTTCAGGGCTATTATATTGGACTTCCTCTCTTATATATCGCTGTGTACCTCTGACGTGGAAATCAGGGCAATGAAGATCATAGCATTTCCTCTCATTAACTGAGAGTTTGCATAGCTTAGGGTGAAAATATCTACATTCTGTATCAAAACGACATCTGCCTTTCCCTAACCAGTTCCGACATTTCCGTGGGTGCATGAATGAGCATTCCGTGCCTCTGGGCCCATATATGCACTGTCCTTTTGCATAATACCTGCAAATATTTTCAACTGTGATTGTATTATTCTTTTTGTACCCGTGCACGACTTGGCTACCTCTGCGTTTTTTGTTACAACGTTCTCATTTCTGCATTCTTTCTCGGTATTGCTCTTATCTTTCTCCTTGTTGTTTTCGTCTTCTCATTTGTGTTCTCATTCGTCTCATTTTTCCCTCCTTATTCATATCACCAGTTTGCTCTACAATTCTGCCTTCATTTTTGTGTACCTCGGCACTATGTCCTTCTACATTGCCACTTTGGTTCTCTAAATTCTCAGTCACTGGGATGTGCTCAGAGTTCGTTGCTGTCTTTATATATTCAGCATATATTTCTGGTAGTTTTTGTGTGAATTGTAGCCTATGTATTTCAGGAATGTTATTCATTAGTTTGGTGATGTTTTCCCACATCAGTCTATCATTGTGACAGATCCAGTAGGTACCTTGTCTTTGCATATTGTGTAGGTAATTCTGTACAACTCAGGTGAAATCTTATGTTACAAATGTTACATACAATGCCTACAACAGTCTTCCGAAGTGACTTATGCAGCCTCCACACACCTCCATGTTGGGTTTGTGGTGTTATAATATTATATGCAAATATTTATAATATATANTTCTTAAGAAGCACATCAACAAACTGGAAAAGGTGCAACGACATGCCACTAAGTGGCTCCCAGAAATGAAGGACAAGAGCTATGAGGAGAGGTTAGAGGCATTAAATATGCAAAAACTAGAAGATAGAAGAAAAAGAGGCGATATGATCACTACGTACAAAATAGTAACAGGAATTGATAAAATCGACAGGGAAGATTTCCTGAGACCTGGAACTTCAAGAACAAGAGGTCATAGATTTAAACTAGCTAAACACAGATGCCGAAGAAACGTAAGAAAATTCACCTTCGCAAATAGAGTGGTAGACGGTTGGAACAAGTTAAGTGAGAAGGTGGTGGAGGCCAAAACCGTCAGTAGTTTCAAAGCGTTATATGACAAAGAGTGCTGGGAAGACGGGACACCACGAGCGTAGCTCTCATCCTGTAACTACACTTAGGTAATTACACACTTAGGTAATTACACACACACACACACACACACACACACACACACACACACACACACACACACACACTGTTAGAGTTTAACCCAAGCAAATGTAATGTAATGAAGATAGGGGTAGGAAGCAGGAGACCAGATACAAGGTATCATTTGGGAGATGAAATACTTCAAGAGTCAGAGAGAGAGAAAGACCTGGGGGTTGATATCACGCCAGACCTGTCCCCTGAAGCTCATATCAAGAGGATAACATCAGCAGCATATGCCAGGTTGGCTAACATAAGAACGGCCTTTAGAAACTTGTGTAAGGAATCTTTCAGAACATTATATACCACATATGTCAGACCAATCCTGGAGTATGCGGCTCCAGCATGGAGTCCCTATCTAGTCAAGCATAAGACTAAACTGGAAAAGGTTCAAAGGTTTGCCACCAGACTAGTACCCGAGCTGAGAGGTATGAGCTACGAGGAGCGACTGCAGGAATTAAACCTCACTTCGTTGGAAGACAGAAGAGTTAGGGGGGACATGATCACCACATTCAAGATTCTCAGGGGAATCGACAGGGTTGATAAAGACAGGCTGTTTAACACAAGGGGCACACGCACTAGGGGACACAGGTGGAAGCTGAGTGCCCAAATGAGCCACAGAGATATTAGAAAGAACTTTTTTAGTGTCAGAGTGGTTGACAAATGGAATGCATTAGGAAGCGATGTGGTGGAGGCTGACTCCATACACAGTTTCAAGTGTAGATATGATAGAGCCCATTAGGCTCAGGAAACTGTACACCTGTTGATTGACGGTTGAGAGGCGGGACCAAAGAGCCAGAGCTCAACCCCCGCAAGCACAACTAGGTGAGTACAACTAGGTGAGTACACACACACACACACACACACACACACACACACTCTGTATATGATTTGCGCGGTTTAAGGGTTAACAATGAAATGTAAACAAAAATAGACGACACTCAAAACAATGGATATATATATTAAAGTTAAGGTTCAGGAAAGTCTTTGTAAAATACCAGTTTGGAAAAGGGTTGTTGACTTATGGAACAAATATAGGCCTAAGCTTGCTGGATTGTTTTAAACAAGCTAAAATTGTATATGAATGAGTTTGGGTGATTATAATTATGAC
>WNGS01163270.1:24844-44091 GCA_020271785.1 Procambarus virginalis | reverse complement strand
GTAGGGCGTTTAACATGACGTTTGGACGAAGAGTCCTTAAATACAAGAATATCCCTCGATGAATTGTTTATCGAGTTATAACTCATTTTTTCTTTTTTTTTGCACGACTTTGCACTTCATCATTTTCTACACTAGTTGGAATCACTTTGAAATAAGCCATATTACGTGTTATACTATGATCTCTATTACTCGCTGTTACCATAGTTCCTTTTACACTAATCACTTTATATGGTTTTGTATCATACGGCATATCTAGCTTTCCCTCTTTTTTCTTTTTAACGAGAACAGTATCTCCAACCTTTATGAATTGTTCCTTTGCACGTTGATCATGAGCAATTTTCATTTTGCCCTTGGCTAGTGCATCCTTCTGAGCGAGACGTTTATCCGTTACCTTGGCTGGCATGACAGGTAGTGCGATTCTCATAGGACGTCCAAATAAAAGTTCGCCAGGCGACTTGCCCAGTGTTCCATGCGGTGTTGCACGGTAGTTCCTGAGAAAAGCATACATAGCTTGTTTCCAGGATCGTCCTTCGGCATGAGCACAGCGTACAGCTTTCATGAGAGGTTGCATGAATCTCTCTACTTCTCCATTTGCTTGAGGATGTAGTGGCATCACACGGCGGTGTTTGAATCCAATATGCTCAGCAAAGTTGACAAAGTCTTGTCCATTAAATGGCGGTCCATTGTCCGTCTTGACAACTTCAGGAATGCCAAAGTTTGAAAAGATCTTGTCGAGTTTCGGGATGACAGCCTTTGCAGATGTGGAAGTGATGATTTCTACTTCTGGATAACGTGAGTGATCATCAATGACTACCATCAAGTACTCTCCAGTTGGTAGCGGTCCACAGAAGTCCATCGATACTTCCATCCATGGTGCAGCAGGTAGTGGTGAAGGTTGTAGAGGTGTTGGTCTTGAAGTATCCACTGCAGCTTGGCAAGGGACACAGGCATCATGCATGTCCTTAGCTTGACGATCAATGCCAGGAAACCACACCTTTTCTCGTAGCAGCTGTTGGTCCTTACAAGACCTTGGTGTCCTTGATGTGCAAGCTTCAGAGCACGTTGCTGGAGAACAGCTGGAATGACGATACGAGTACCTCGCAGCACGGTGTCGCGTTGTTGCGTAACACTTAATTCTGTCTGGATGCGTTCAAGTGCTTTGAATGCATCTTGGTCAACTCCTGAGGGTGGGATGCGTGGAAACTTTTTCTTAGTCAATGCATCCACTGTTGCTTGCAGAGTTGGGTCCTCTAGGGTTGCAGTACGGATTTCATCAAGAGTGAGAGCCTTAGGGACTGCATCACAGGTTACAGAGTGTACATATTCCTCGGCAACTTGCTGATGCTTGGTGATGGTGAAACTGTTGGCAGGATGTCGACTGATGTAATCAGCGGGATTGCCTGCACCCGGCTTGTATTTCACCGTAAAGTTGTATGGTTGCAGACGAAGAGCCCATCTCTCAATGCGAGCTGGTGGTTTGGACTTTGGATTATTGAAGATGGTCTCCAACGGTTTGTGGTCAGTGACTATCGTGGTAAAGGGTGCACCAAGCAGATACACATTGAAGTGTTCACAGCCCCATACAAGAGCAAGAGCTTCCTTCTCTGTCTGACTGTATCGTTGCTCAACATCTGTGAGAGAACGGCTGGCGTAGGCAATTACTACTCTGGAATCTGGTTGACCAGTTTGTGTTGGGCTAACACAGCACCTAAACCAACAGGACTAGCATCCACCGTTAACTCAGTGTCCATTGATGGATCAAAGTATGCAGCAGTCGCATTTTCTACTAGTGCATCTTTCACAGCATCAAATGCATTTTGCTCGACATCGCTCCAGTACCATGATGCATTTTTCTTCAGGAGCTCACGTAGAGGCTTCGTAATGGTAGCAAAATCTGGAATGAAGCGAGAACAGTAGTTTGCCATTCCCAGAAAACTATGTACTTCAGTGGATGTTGAAGGAGGTGCAGCATTCTTGATATCTGCAACTTTCTTAGGATCTGGAGATAGACCTTTGTCACTAAGTACATGTCCAAAGAATTCAATTTTATGTTGATTGAACTCACACTTTGCTCGGCTTAGCGTCAAATTCTTTTCTCGTAAGCGTTGCAATGTTGCACGAAGAGCTTTGTCGTGTTCAGCTTGGGTACGGCCATAAACAATGATGTCATCAGACATGTTGTCAGCATTAGGTATATCTTGCAATACCTGGCTGATGATGTGCTGGAATACTTCAGCAGCACTGTTAATACCAAAACTCAGGCGCTTGTACCTATACAGACCTCGATGTGTCGTAAACGTTGTGATGAATCGACTCTCATCATCAAGTTCAAGCTGATGATAGCCCTTGTTTAAATCTAACTTGCTAAATACAGTTACACCATTCAAGCGGTAAATCATATCATCTACAGTGGGTGTAGGATGGCGTTCACGCATTATTGCCTTGTTGGGAACACGCATGTCTACACAAATGCGTATCTCATCTGGATTCTTCGGCTTTGGTGGAGTGACAATTGGGCTTACCCATGGTGTTGGGCCTGTTACCGGTTCAATGATATCTAGTTCTATCAGCCTATCCAGTTCGGCATCGACTTTCTTGCGAGTATGGAATGGTTGTCGGCGATGTGGTTGGGCAACTGGAATTACATCTGGGTTGATATGCAGATGTACCTTGCTATCAGTATAACAACCTATGGATTTAAACCGATCAGAAAATTCAGCAACAATAGCATCAACATTGTTTGCAGATTCCACTGCTACAGCATTAGAAAGCTGAAGTAGCCCCAATTTGGTTGAAGTCTTGTAACTGAGTAAAGACTCCTTTGCATTCCTAACAACATGGAATGTAGTAATGAGCATTGCATTCTTTGACTTAATCTCTGCAGTGAAAGTTCCAATCACTGGTAAGGCTACCTTTGAAGCATAGGCAGTGGCTTTACCATTGTATTTTTCAAGCTTTGGTAAGTGTTTTTTAAATTTCTCATAGTGGCACTCAGCAATGGTGTCAATGTTTGATCCAGTGTCAATGAGAATTTTGAGACAAATGCCAGCAATGTATACTATAGTCTCTGGGCTGTTTGGAAGATCATTCCATTCTGTGATTGCTTGTACTCCACAAATGTAATCACATTCACTGTCATCTGAGACTGGTTGTAATGAAATGTTGTCTTGTACATTATTAACATTCTTGATTTGAGGTGCAATATTGTGTTTGCCACCTCGACTCCTATGACTTGAACCTCGTACATTGCTTTTATTTATTGATTGTGGTTTCTTTAGTGCGGAACGACACATAGCACCAAAATGATTTAGTTTTCTACACTCATAGCACTTCTTACCTTGTGCTGGACAAACATTATCTTGGTGTGGGTAGTCTCCTCCACAATTGTAACATTTATTATTGACAACCTCTGATGTGAGTCGTTGTGACTGCTTGAGTCTTGTTCCATGACTCCAGTTGTGATGTGGTTCTCGGCTCAATTTAATGTTAGGTTTGGCATGATATCTTCTATGATCATAGTGTACTCCCTGAACCTTACATACTTCATGACTGTTAGTAACAGTGGCAGAACCGTTGTTGGCACTGCACTCCATGGCACGAGCATCACGTGCAGCATCTTCCATTCGACGAGCCATATCCAGTATCTTGTTAAGAGAACTTTCATCATCAACAAGTTCTAGAGCTCTTCGACGAAGACGTGTAGATGTGCATGTTTCAATTATTTGCTGTTTGATTTCGTTGTCAACATCAGCAAACTCACAGTGGGCTGCTAAACCCTGCAGACGTGTATGGTATTGATCAACAGTTTCATTAGAGAGTTGTTTTGCTCTCCTGAAATGCATAATTTCCATAGCAGTATTTTGCCTTGGTTTGAAATGCTCAGTTAATTTGGCCTTGGCAGTGTCATAATCTTTGGCACCACCAGTGTCTTTCAGTGTGTCAAAGATGTCACAAACTCTATCACCTGCATAGTGAAGTAGAAAGGCACGCTTTCTTTCAGCCCTTTTGATGTCAGAAACTATCAACAAATTTTCAAACCTTTTAAGCCATTTGACCCACCTCTGTGACAGGTTTGTCTGGTCACAGTCAGGATCAAATGCAGGAAACTGAGGTATATTTGCCATTTTTACTGAATAAATTTAAACTTATCACTTAAAATGTTCCTCAGAATATATAACACTTACTGCACTGTATATGTTATTCAAGAATTCACTGTAATTACTTTAATTTTGCAAAGCACACAAGCATTTTAATGCAAAAGTTCACAACAGTGCACAACACAGCAGCAACTGATTTCTTACCTAGCCCTTGTGTACATGTGTTGTTACTCCAACTCACAGCAGCACAGCAGTTGTTAGCAGTTGGTACAGCAGTTGTCAGCAGTTGGTACAGCAGTAGGCAGCAGTTGTCACAGCAGTTGGCAGCAGTAGGCAGCAGTTGGCACACCAGTTGGTTCACAGCGTGAAGAATTTTGTAGCACGAAGCGTCGTTTCGTAACCAAAACATCGGGTTTTGTACACTGCATCAAAGCGTCGTTTCGTACACAGCGTCGGCAGATTCCTCTATTCACAGCTTGTCAGCACAGCTTGGGTAGCACACAGCATTGGCCAGCACACAGCAACGGCCAGCACACAGCAACGATCAGCACACAGCAACAGTCAGCACACAGCATGGGGTTGCATACAGCATCGGGTATGGTGCTCACAGACAGCTTCTCCTTCCTCCTCTGGGCGAGACAGCATGCTCCTTCCTTGTGTTTTGTTGAACAAAATACCTGCGTTCCCAGTTCATCCTCGTCGCCAGTGTGGTGTCTGTATATAGCTGAGATAGTCTTGGTTGTAAGGTTGATGTAAAGTCATTCCTGGTTTCTGACTTTAATACTTAAATAATTACATGATAGAGTAGCTCCCAAGCTGGTAGCGTCCTGTATGCTTTGTTTACCTTCTCTCTAGTGGCGTCCAGCCGCCGCACATAGAAAACGGATGGTACCATTTTCTGTGAACATGACAGCGACGTACGCATTGCAGTCGTGACAGGAAAAAAAGAAAAACCCCCACAAACTTTTTAGACACTCCACCCACCAGGGGACTCGAACACTGGCCAACGAGGTGGCAGTTGCACGCTGTATCCACTACACTATACTTCAAAGCCATTAAGAGAGGTAGGAATTCTGGTGTATTTAACCAACCAGAACTCCAATCCTATCCCAGGCAATGAGATAGTGTGAGACCTCTGGTGCTTTGCCTCGAGCCCTGTTATGTGGGAGAACTCACTGCCAAATGCTTAATGCACAGACTAGCCTATTACCACTAGCTGAAGTTTATAACTTTTTAGACACTCCACCTACCAGGGGACTCGAACACTGGCCAACGAGGTGGCAGTTTCACGCTGTATCCACTACACTATACTTCAAAGAAATTAAGAGAGGTAGGAATTCTGGTGTATTTAACCAACCAGAACTCCAATCCTCTCCCAGGCAATGAGATAGTGTGAGACCTCTGGTGCTTTGCATCGAGCCCTGTTATGTGGGAGAACTTAGTGCCAAATGCTTAATGCACAGACTAGCCTATTACCACTAGCTGAAGTTTATAACTTTTTAGACACTCCACCCACCAGGGGGACTCGAACACTAGCCAACGAGGTGGCAGTTGCACGCTGTATCCACTACACTATACTTCAAAGCCATTAAGAGAGGTAGGAATTCTGGTGTATTTAACCAACCAGAACTCCAATCCTCTCCCAGGCAATGCGATAGTGTGAGACCTCTGGTGCTTTGCATCGAGCCCTGTTATGTGGGAGAACTCAGTGCCAAATGCTTAATGCACAGACTAGTCTATTACCACTAGCTGAAGTTTATTACTTTTTAGACACTCCACCCACCAGGGACTCGAACACTGGCCAACGAGGTGGCAGTTGCACGCTGTATCCACTACACTATACTTCAAAGCCATAAGAGAGGTAGGAATTCTGGTGTATTTAACCAACCAGAACTCCAATCCTCTCCCAGGCAATCAGATAGTGTGAGACCTCTGGTGCTTTGCATCGAGGCCTGTTATGTGGGAGAACTCAGTGCCAAATGCTTAATGCACAGACTAGCCTATTACCACTAGCTGAAGTTCATAACTTTTTAGGACACTCCACCCACCAGGGGACTCGAACACTGGCCAACGAGGTGGCAGTTGCACGCTGTATGCACTACACTATACTTCAATGCCATTAAGAGAGGTAGGAATTCTGGTGTATTTAACCACCAGAACTCCAATCCTCTCCCAGGCTAAAGGTTTCACACTCTGAAGTATAGTGTATAGGCTTTGAAGTATAGTGTAGTGGATACAGCGTGCAACTGCCACCTCTTGGGCAGTGTTCGAGTCCCCTGGTGTGTGGAGTGTCTAAAAGTTATAAACTTCAGCCAGTGGTAATAGGCTAGTATGTGCATAAGCATTTGGCACTGAGTTCTCCCACATAACAGGGCTCGATGCAAAGCACCAGAGCACAGGCACCGATGCAAAGCACACTATTTCATTGCCTGGAGAGGATTGGAGTTCTGGTTGTTAAATCACCAGGATTCCTACCTCTCTTAATGGCTTTGAAGTATAGTGTAGTGGATACAGCGTGCAACTGCCACCTCGTTGGCCAGTGTTCGAGTCCCCGGTGGGTGAGTGTCTAAAAGTTATATATATATATATATATATATATAGATATATATATATATATATATATATATATATATATATATATATATATATATATATACACATATGTTGTACCTAGTAGCCAGAACGTCGTACTCAGTCTACTATGCAACGCCCATTTGCCTAATTAGCCAAGTTTTCCTGAATGTATATATATTTTTCAATATTTTTTTCTTATGAAATGATAAAGGTATTCATTTCATTATGTATGAGTTAATTTTTTTTAAATTTGAGTTAAAACTAACGTAGATATATGATCGAACCTAACCAACCCTACCTAACATAACCTAACCTATCTTAACCTAACTTAAACTAACACAATTAAGTCAATAATTTATTCTCTTAATGTAATATAATAATAATATTTCAAATAATCTAATTGGAAAGAATTTATTGAAAATAAAGAAATTCACTCGGCTTAATAAGCAAATCGGGCCTTTCATAGTAGGCCGAGAAGTGTGTTCTGGCTACTAGGTACTTCTCAGCCTACTATGCATCGCCCGATTTGCCTAATAAGCCAAGTTTTCATGAATTAATTGTTTTTCGACTACCTAACCTACCTAACCTAACCTAACCTAACTTTTTCGGCTACCTAACCTAACCTAACCTATAAAGATAGGTTAGGTTAGGTAGGGTTGGTTAGGTTCGGTCATATATCTACGTTAATTTTAACTCAAATAAAAAAAATTGACCTCATACATAATGAAATGGGTAGGTTTATCATTTCATAAGAAAAAAATTAGAGAAAATATATATTAATTCAGGAAAACTTGGCTTATTAGGCAAATCGGGCCTTGCATAGTAGGCCAAAAAGTGAGTTCTGGCTACTAGGTACGACATATATATATATATATATATATATATATATATATATATATATATATATATATATATATATATATATATACATATATATATACATATATATATATATATATATATATATATATATATATATATATATATATATATATATATATATATATATATCTGCATCCATGGTTCCTGCCCGCCATCTGAGGATCTGGAGGAGCTTTTCAACTTGTGACAAGCAGCTTTGTACCCTGCATGTAATCAATATTGTAACTTTTTTGTGTAATGACATTTTCAAATAAAGTTAGATAAGTATACACACATACCAAAAGAATAGGGGTGGTAGGAGAAGAAAATATCAAAGTGTTCAGTGAGGATCCACAAGGTCTTCTCTGAGTACTCTTTATTTTCTTCTCCGAGGCTATGGGTCCCTACACTTGCACCAGAGGTGGTACCCCTTCTAGGTTTATATATATATATATATATATATATATATATATATATATATATATATATATATATATATATATATATATATATATATATATATATGTGTGTGTGTGTGTGTGTGTGTGCGGGCGCTGTGACATTTTGTGCAGCAAGAGGAATTGGCGGCATTCAAGTGCCAGGAGCGAGCTTATGAATCGTCCAGCTGACTGTGTTACCAGAGGCGGGTAAGGAGTGTTGCCGCCATCTGACAGTTCCACGTATATTATTTCACTATGTGGATCCAATATAGTTTTTTTTAGTAAACTTATCATTGATTTTAATAATGTGTTTGAGTGAGCCTTCATCTATAGGGCTATCTCAGTAAATCATTTGTATCGCTAAACTTTGCACCTGACATTGAGTCCTTCGTTTGTGACAATGAATAAGATCACTGAGAAGGGTTGTTGTATTTGTTGACACAAATACAAACACCCAGCTGGCGACCTTGATTGAATGACAGAGTAAGAAGGTAAGGATTTACCTTGTGTATTTTTCCCAGTATCACAGCGGGCAAGTTCAACCGAGAGTAACAGAGGTGAGGTTGGATTCCCCACTCGCCAGGGGTGCAATTTAAGGCCCGTCCTTGGTAGACTGATGGGCCCCCAGGGTGAGCAGTGACGCCCAGGTACAGGAGGGGGGGGGGGGGAAGGCCCGCGGGAATAACCCTAACTACATAATGAAGGAAATGGGTGAACCGTGACAATACCAGCAGCACTAGCTCATTTATCTACTAACTCATTAGCAACCTTTCTTGGATCTGAGTGAGTTATGAATTTGGTCTTACATCCCATGATTTTAGGGTACTTAGTATTACTAATGGGCTGAGCCAGGTCTTGCCAGTATCTGTCCCGCGCCTCCTTCCCCACCTGACTGTATTCCCTAGGCATTTCCAACAGTGTATTTTTCTCTTCATCCCTCATTCCATTTTGTAACCATTCTTTGTGTGCACTCCGTAGCATTCTCTCCCATCCCTTAACTTACTGATAAGTAGAATATTTAAATTTCTTCGGTCATGAATCTTGCTACCCCTGCCCCCATTATTTTATGTTCTCGGCCATGTCCTCGTAAAAGCTATCAACGCAGAGCGGCATGTATTGTTGATACCACTCTCCCATATTCTGAGTAAAATATTTTTTTTCTTTATTATTATTTAGTCTTTTCCTTTGAAAGTGGACTTGTTTTTTCTCTAGTGGCAATTCAACGTGCAAAGCAAAGTGGTCACTAAGTAGTTCCCGAATAATCCGAGCCTCCCCATAATCCCCTGAGAGTTTAAAATGCAGGCATAGTCAAGCCGTCCTCTCCTGATGTGAGTTGGTTCGTTGTTTCCCAAGAGACAGGTATCTGGATGATCTTATAGAAACTGTAACCCATTGACCCCATTAGTATTAATACTGCCCACTGTCTCAAGGCTTGTGTGCCTAGCATTAAGGTCCCCAACGACCAGTGAAGGATTAGTATATATGCAGTCAGGTAGATAGTGAGGGTCTAAGCAGTTCTTGGATACTTACAAATTAACTACAATAAATTCCCATTCCCTTAATGATAATTTAACACAGACACTCTCTATACCTTGCGTTTTTGACAGTGGTTCTACTAATTCGGTTGGTATGGTGTTCTTAACATAAATCGACGTTCCTCTTATGTTACTTGAGGAGAAGAGGTGAAACCCTTCATAGCCATTTAATTTCAATAAGACTTCATTCCTATCCCCTGTCTCCTGGAGAACTACAACATCAATATAATTTCCCATCACATAACAATGAACATCTGTAACCCTGTTTTTTAAACCATTAACATTCCATGACAACATTTTTAGTCTAGGGCGATCTATTATTAAGGGGCAAAGAGGTTCCAAAAATGCAATAAATGAAAACTCGTTCGATTTCAATCAAACTTTTTTGACAAGTTCTATATGAAAAGTGTTTCATCTGGTCCACGTTTCAGCATCGTAGCATAAATAGGAAGGGAGAAAAGAAAATATTGAAGTAGGTGTGAAAATTATGCCAAAATGGTCAAAAACGATTATGAAACACAAGTGTAAACTGAAATCATAACTATGACTCTTTGCTATCACAATAGCATATAGTAAACAAATATTATAATTAGTTTAATTGGAAAAAAAAAATTAGTTAAAAAAAAAAATCATTTTTTGTTTTCTTTTCTTTTCGGACGATTTGCATAAAACGTATACGTAAGCTTGCACGTAAGCCTATCTGTAAGGGTGTCAATTTTGGAGAAAATTGGTTGATGTCAACCTCAGCCACAGATTTTATAACCTTAGACTTTATTATTTGCTGTTTTTTTCGAGTGACATAAACGTTTACAAAACTTTTTCATTTTTTATTCAATTTACATGAAACTTACACAGTTTATGTGGAGTGCATGTCTCTACATTTGATAGACAGCTTTTTCTCTAAGTTCATTTATTGATTTTATAATAGCAATAAACATGCCATATTTGCATAATTTTGGGGGGAACTTTGAAAATTTGTATTAGGAAAACAAAAATTTTTTGGAAATTATCTACCTAACGATCCTTTATTATATGCTAATGTATCAGAAAAGTGTCACAGAATAATTATATCTGAAACATGTGTTCTGAAGTGTAGACTTGAAAATGTGTATAAAACGTTGAAAAAAAAATCTCCCTTTCTATTTACGCTGCAGTACTGAAACTTGGGCCAATTTCAGCAGTGTTCATATACAACTAGTCAAAAATTATTGGTTGACATTGAACAACTTTTCCGAAACTGTTCTATCTGCCCCTTAAACAATTCACTTTCATATCATCCCCAAGAAGTTCATTAAATAATAGCAATACTTTGTATAATATTTCCAACCTCCTCCCAATTTCACTGGTAAAAGCAACATTGCTTTTCTCGAGAGATTTTTTTCAGTCCCTTATGTCCATTATTGGTACAATTGATCCCTTCATTGTATGTTTAATTATAGAGTTCTTCCTTTCACTACGACTACCATCATTTACAAACACTTCACTTTCCTTCATTTCATCACTCATTGTTTCATTATTGTCCTCAACCACCATTTCTTGACTTTCCTTCCCTGTTTTGTGACTTTCCTTTACCTTCACCTGAATGTTTAATTTTGCCTCATTAGACTCGATTTTCTGCCCAAGATTTTGGAGGAACTCACCAACTTTCCTCATTTCAGCCCACACCTCCTTGACCATATCATTATGGCCATCTACCTGAGCCACAGTAACCACTTCTCTCACCGTTACACTGTCACTGCCGGAGTCCTGAGTGTTGGTCTCGCTGCTTGTTGCTTGAGCCTGACGAAGTAAAGGTGACTTCTTTACCCACGCATTCGTCCGGTTCACTGGCGCTGTTTGGTGGTGGCTTTTCTGTTGTGCTCCCGGTGTCTGGGTAAGAGCTCTTGCCTGCTGAGTAACTTTCACCGGCCGGGGAACATCCATACTCGACCTCTTGCTACACACACAGCCGAGCTGGCGTTGTGAACACCTCCACAGTTGCAGCATCTGGTAAGTATTTTCTCACCCAGCTTAAGTTTGTTTCTACACACATTAGAGAGGTGAGACTTTCCGCAGAAACGACATCGTGGATCATGTTAACAGCTACAGGATTTATGTCCCTATCTGCAGCATTTCAGACATATTATGTGCTGTTCCACATACTTTGCCTGTAGCTGCCTGTAGCCAGCTCTGGTGATGAACACTCTCTCGGGAACTTCACCTCCCACTAGAGCCACAACCTGATTCCTAGCTTCATCTTTAATATGGTGACGCTTGGCCCACACAAATCGTTGGTCGTCGAGGATTAATTCGGGGTATAGTATATGAGGGTATTTGTAGATAATCACTTTCGTCCATTTCTCGTTCTCCTCTGGTATTTTCATGACAATTCCACTATATCTTTGCTAAGTCAGAAACATATCTGCCTCCATAGAACTTACCGTTATGTAAGGTCTGTTCACACCTTCCTTCTGCAGTGGTTCGAATTTGCGTTACTCTCTTCCCAGGTTGACTGCCCACAGCAGCTTCTGGTGGTAGGCCAGTGTGCATAAGGTAGGGAAGAAAAGCCTCCACCTCCACTTACTGTCACCTTCTTCACATTGTTTTGTCCTTTTATTGACACCAGTTTGATCAGTCTCTGGGGTTGTTTTTCATTCTCTTGTTTCTGGTAGGTACACTATCAATGTCAACACTACGCCTTACATCCTGTCTTCTCCGTTTCCTCTGTCACCTGGTCAACACTTCCTGAAAATAACTCTCCTCTAGTGACTGGCTGCTTTCCGAGTCTGTGTCCATGTCAATATTGCCGTGGGGAGTAGCCAGTTCCTGTGTTGTCCGATCCTCCATCTCAGTACCCAACATGGGGCAAGATGTGTAGAATGAGATTGGTATCAGTCAGTCTCCTTGTATGTTGACTGAGCTAAACTCCAATACTGATAGAGTGGTTTTTCATGGGGAACTAAGATGTAAGATTTTGGAACAGCTGCATGTAGGCCATAATGGCATAAATGCTTTGAACGCAGAAGCTAGAAGTTGGGTTTGGTGGCCAAAAATGGACTAGAATATTGCTGAAGTAAATAAGAATTTACACATTTGCTTTAAGAAATATCAGAAATCCCAAGCCCTAGTACTTTCCTGGCCATGCATTGGGAAACCCTGGTCTAGACTTCATATATATTATGCTGGATCTATGGATAATAAATATTACCTGTTGGTGGTGGATTCATACACAAAATTTCTGGATGTTCATGTGTGTAATTCCACCACATCATCTGTAACTTGTGAACTGCTAAGGAAAACATTTTGTAATTTTAGATTGCCAGATTTGGTGGTGTCAGATACTGCTTTTTATTTTGTTTCTGGGGAAATGGAGTTTTTTTTTTTAAATAATTGTATTAAACATGTAACACATGCCCAGTATAATTCTTTTTTAAATGGTCTGGTTGGGAGAGCAGTGAGATCCTTGAAAGAAGGGTTAAAACGGTTTACAGAAAGTACTATTAATACAAAACTTTGTAGATTTTTGTATAATCAAAGAAAAACTTCATTCTAAATCTGGTAAATCTCCTTCTGAATTACAGTTTAATTGACACTTTAAAGTGCACATGGAAGTAGTAAAGACAGATCCTGATAAAGAGAAATTGGTAAGTAGCTTGGCCAATCAGTTGGCTCAGGGAGAGGATTGTTGTTTAACCAGGGGGATGCAGTACATGCAAGGAATTTTGGAATTGGTAAGCCTTAGGTAGAAGGGAAAATTAGGGAAGTCTTGGGCCACAGGAATTTCACAGTGCAAGTGCAGAGTTTTGGGGACATTAATTGGAAAAGACATGCAGATCAACTCATGCCAAGGTTCAACTGGAATTTTATAGACTTTTCAGGTGAGGGTGGGGCAACTAGTGATACCCATCCCAATAACGAAGGGGCAGCACCTGTAGGATACAAGGAAGCAGATCAAGGGGCAATAGAGGGTATAGGGATACAGTTAACACTATGGACTCTACAGTTAGTAATGCAGAAGAAGGTTCCCAAGAAGTAACAGGTCTGAAGCCCCAGTTGACAAAATCAGGAAAAGTCATACGACCGCCTGATAGACTTAACCTGTAGGGGTAGAGTTTAGTTAAAAGGTGAGGAATGTTAGGATTATGTATTTTGTAGGATTAAGTACTACAGAGGTTAGGCATAGCATGTTTTGAGATGATACTCTTTTGTTTATTGCAAATGCAAATAGTAAGTTACGTAACGTATACCTGTGACGTCATTGCTTGTTGTTATTAAAATAAAGCATGAAGGGAACACGTTTATTTCTCTTCCGGACTAAACGTAACATTTACCATTAGAGAGGTGAGAGTAACGATGGCAAAATACGTCATTTAATGAAGATGATGCTAACAAACAAGTCTATTATACGCTAATTTAACCATAAAGTTACAGAAATATACATGCAACCTACCAATTTTATATTTTACATTTTTATTTCATGCCGACTAATTGATGCTTGTTACTATTAGCTCAGCGACCAGCCGGTGTTCCTTAATGTTATTGTTTACAAATATAGCAACTTGTAAATGTTGCTATTTGCTATCTACTTACCAGCAAATAGTTGCAACATCAGTTCCTTTACTGGTTCTTTTGTCTCACTGATGGGGTCGTCACTTGGCTGTGAGGTCGTGTCACTTGGCTGCGATGTGGTCTTTGTTGAGGACCCATTGACACGAAGGAAGAGGAGATCAATTGCTGTTTTATCTGGCAAGAAAATTCTGTCTCACAACACATACTGAATAATATTAACAAAATTGTAAAATTTAAGTTTAAAAATTTATAATATCATATGTAATATTATATAATAAAATAAATTGCAGATAAAATGCATGTTATCAATGATTTACAGATTACCATATGAAAATTACCAATCTCTTTGTTACCCAACAGTTTGGTGAATATCTCTTGGAACAATACCCTTACATTTCTATATGATTTTGCTAATTGCTAAAGATAAGAATTTAAAAAATAAGTTATATTAGGAAGTAGTATTGGGTGCCCTGGCTGCTAATATGTGTAATCTATGTAAATAAAAATGGAAATGTTCGTTTGTTCAAAATCGCTAATCTCTGAAAGTTCTTCATTGATTGCTTTGAAATTTTCACACAATGTTCCGTTCGCATCCGAGCAGGATTTTATATACATACTCTATAAATGTCACGTCTGTGACGGTAAAAAATATGCTTTTCTTAAAAACTGTGTTTTTCATGTGAGGAAAATCTTCGAAACATCTTTACCGATTGCTTTGAAATTTTGACACAACGTTGCATTCGAATAAGGACGTCTTTTTATATATATACTAAATACATACCTCACTTGTGACAGGAAAAAACGTTTTTTTTTTTAAACAGCACCATCTGTTGGATGTAAGAGCAACACACGCTGAAATCTTTGAAAGTTCATCACCAATTGCTTTGAAATTTTGACACAACGTTTCGTTTGAATAGGAGCGTGGTTTTATATACCAACTATATAGATGCCACCCCTTTGACAGGTAAAAACATGCATTTATGAAAAACAGCGCCATCTGTTGCACATAATAGCAACATGCACACTATACTGAATATGTCACGAATTACACTTCAATGTTTTCGATTGCATTGATAAATTTTATTTTCATAGATTTCGATTTATTATATTTTTTAATGAATTATTTTGTGTGATATTGATTTGGAATTGAGCTGAGTTCTTTATCATACCGTTCATTTCGTAAATATAAGTATGGATACCACACCTGTGACAGGTAAAACTATGCTCTTCTTGAAAAACAGCGCCATCTGTTGCATGTAGGAGCAAAACACATACTACACTAAATATCTTTAATTCCATTTCAATGTTTCTGATTGCATTGACAAATTGAATTTTCATAGATTTTGATTTATTTTCATCTTGATTTAATTATTTTGTGTGAATTGAATTGGAATTGAGCTGTGTTATTTCCATACATTTAATTTCTATGAAAATTAAACTTATCAGTGCTATCAGAAACATTGAAATGAAATTGAAACATATTTAGTATAGCATGTCTGTTGCTCTTACATGCAACTGATGGTAATGCTTTTCAAGAAAGGCATAGTTTTACCTGTTACAGGTGTGGCATCTATACTTACACTTAGAAAATGAACGGTATGGTAAACAACTGAGCTGAATTCCAACACAATGTCACACAAACTAATTCAATAACAAATAAAATAAAACGAAATCTATAAAAATAAAATTTATCAATGTAATTGGAAACATTGAAATGGAATTGTAACATATTTCGTAATGCGAATGTTACTCCTACGTGCAACAGATGGTGCTGTTTAAAAAAAAACATGTTTTTACCTGTCACAGGTGTGTCATCTATACAGTAGGTGTATAAAAACACACGTGTATTCGAATGGATCGTTGTGTCAAAATTTCAAAGCAATCGGCGAAGAACTTCCGGAGATTACAGCGTGTGTTGCTCCTACATTCAATAGATAGCGCTGTTTTAAAAAAAAAAAAAACATATTTTTTCCTGTCAAATGTGAGGCATGAGAAACGTAGTAGGTATATATAAACATATTGTGGTAAAAACTCCAGGCAGTATATCTTCTTTTAATTGACTTCAATCAATATAGTTTATCTTATTTTTTCTTAGTAGGTAAGAAATTGAGTGGACTGTATGTACTTGTTAAAACTGCCTGAAATTATTCTCACACAAATTGGAGGGACAATTTGTAGCTTAAACCACTTTGTAATGGCTCCTTCTTAAACTACAAATTGTTTACCTAAGTTTAATTATATTATTTTATCATACCACATATGGTGGTCTAATCTACTATTATTTCAACAATTATTACTAGTTATGAATACTACTACTACAATAACTAGAATGGCCTTATCTGAGCCTGTAGTAAGGGCCTGCTAAAGCTGTGTCATGTTAGCATCTATGTGGGTGTGGCCCTGTGCCTCATGGTGCCAATGGCGGCTGTGGAGGCCTTCAAGGCTGGCAACAGCTAGGTACATGTGCATAGTTCTACTGCTCAGCTACTTGCTGTTCCAAGTCACAATTTACCTGTTTGGAATGCAAGGAGTTAGTACATTTCCCTAAGCATATCAATACAGGTATAACATGGTATGTGAGGGCTGTAAAAATGGAGTACACGTACATGGTGTTGGTGTTGTTCATATATCATAACCGACTTATACCCTTTGATATTAAGCAGTGCACTAGAATAATAAACAAATACTTGGTAAGCCGGATACAATCGTTGTTGATAGGCTGTGTTGCTGGTTGTTGACACGTTAATGGGGTGTCTAGGTGTTAAACCAACTCTGGAGCCATCAGTGCAGCGTAAGGCTGCTTTGTTATTGTTTACGTGTGTGCGTGGCGTCTGTAAGAGACGCTCTCTTTGTGTACTGTTCCAATATTTTGCTTCTACTTCTAAGTTAAATTTACGTTAACAAGGGAATCAAGCTATATTTTGGTGTTAATAATTATATTCAGTCTTATTGAACACTTTTTTATTCAATTTAGACATTAAACTGTTGTATGAACAGTGGTTTAATAATGTAAATACTGCGGCGACGTCGATGACGTCACGGAGTCTCCCATTCTCTAATTTTAAGAGGATACTGTTAAGGGAAGACTATACTATTTGTGTATGAGTGTGTCGGTTTCCCGACATAATTCCGGGGGGGAAGAACACGGGTCGAAGTCCCGGTAAGGACTGCGATCACTTTATTCTTCTCCTACAGAATTATAATGCTGCTTTAATTTGAGTTTACATTGTTGAGCTGCAGTCCTTTGGGGACGTATGTCCCGTACTGGCGTATCGGGTGCTGGAAGTCGCTGTACGTCTTCGTTCCTGGCCAGTTCTAAAGGAACTAATTTCTCTAAAGTTTTGAGAGTAGTGTTGCCTCGGCATTTCACTTTCACTATTCTCAAGATGCCCTGGCTGTCTGGATGAACAGAGACTATTTGACCTAAAGGCCACTCTGAGCGTGGTCCATCACTATCCACCAGAACTATGTCACCAGGGTTCAAGTTAATTCTGTTGTAGGGGTTGTTTGCCCCGTAATGATACTCTCTCAGAGCTGTAAGGTATTCTCGAGTCCATACGTCATTCCACCGACTTATCACCCTTGATAGATGTTTGAAACGTTGAACCAAATCACTCTCTTGGACATATGAAGGATCCTCTGGTTCCTCGTCCGTAAGGGACACAAGTGTTTTGAGAGGTCTACCATACATCAAATGAGCTGGACTTAATGGTTCACGCTGCAAAACATCATCAGAGAGGTAGGTAAGTGGTCGGTTATTGACTCGTGCTTCTATCTCTATGACTACTGTTTGAAGCTCCTGCAGGTCAATCTTTTGGCGGTGTAGGGTTTTCCGTAGAGAACGTTTTACCGTACCAACCATGCGTTCATAGAAGCCTCCGTGCCATGGTGCTCTGGGAGGTATGAATTTCCAATGGCACTGCCGTTGATTTAGGGCTGTGCGTACCTTTGGATGTGTCCAGATTTTCCTCAGACATGCTTCTCCTGCCACTAAGTTGGACCCATTGTCTGAGATCATTAACTTAGGACAGGATCTACGTGAAGCAAACCTGCGGAAAGCCTGTAAGAATGCTTCGGCACTCATATCGGGAGTCACTTCTAGATGGACTGCCCTTGTTGTGGCACAAGTAAAAAGACAGATGTAAGCTTTTACTGGTTTCTTGTCTTTAGTGCCTGTAAGTGTTAGTGCTCCTGTGAAATCTACTCCTGTAGTCTCAAAGGGACGAATATGTACGACTCGTTCCTTCGGAAGTGGAGGTGGGCCAGGATATGGACACACTCTGGCATCGTATCTCCGGCAAACAACACAGGATTTGATTATTGATTTTACTGTCTGTCTACCTTGGGGTAGCCAGTACTGTTGTCTTAAGTCTGTGAGAGTATCTAATACCCCACCATGCAGAGTGCAGTATTTGTGTATATGTAACACAATTAGTTTGCTTACTATGTGGTGACGAGGGAGCAATATTGGATTTTTTGCTTCCAAATCTATGTCAGCGTGCTGTAAGCGGCCTCCGCATCTGATTATGTTATAATTGTCAGTGTCTAACCAGAGACCCAGATCTCGTTGTAGCTTCTTTGGAACATTGTCAAATTCTGTCCCGAATGTGTCGATCTGAGCTCTTTTGACCCAATACCTTAGGGCATTAGGGAATTTATGCTTGATTCCTATTTTCTTTAGAAAATCAAACACTACTTGGGTGACACCTATAAGTTTGTTCAATTCAGAGTACCGAGTAGGATCAATTACCAAAGTCCGAGGTGGTTCTGGGTTCTCAGTGGGAACAGTAACATTGGTCACAATGACTTGTGGCTTTTGTTCAGGCCACTGGTCGCTGATTAGCCACTGAGGTCCAATGAACCACATCTCTGCCTTTGTTAATTGCCGTAAAGTCAGTCCTCGGGAGAGATAGTCAGCTGGATTCTCTTTTGTGGGTACATATCTTAGTTTATACCCTGCTGACAACTCTCGTATTTCCTTAACGCGGTTACTCACGTAAGGATTCTTACTGTTATTGTTCTTAACCCACTGTAGTACTGCCTCATTATCTGACCAAACTACTGTTCTTTAAAGTGGATGTGGCGTAAGGCCTTGATCAAATAATGAGCCAATCTTACTCCTAACAGTAAGGCTGTTAATTCCAGTTGTGGCAGTGATCTTTTCTTTAAAGGTGCCACTCTGGCCTTGAGGT
>WNGS01163270.1:0-10021 GCA_020271785.1 Procambarus virginalis | reverse complement strand
AAACAAACGAAGAAGAACGAAGAAACGCCCAACGAAACTAAAAACTTGAAGCAACCAGAACTCAAGAGCAGCACCCAAACCAATGCCAAGGACCATATTCAAAACCAAAAAACCAGTAGATGGTCCCACTTATGCTTACATTGCCGCACTGGAAAAGAATAATCCAGGATCAGATCTTAGAGCCAAGCCCGACATTAGAGGTAGATATAACATATCCACAGCTAATCCGGATATAATCACAAACCTCAGGAACACAGAACACCTAGTTGAACTGAAACCAGAAGAAAAAATCACCAAAATGATAGTTCAAAATTTCCCGGTCGAATTCATGCAAACAGACTCCTAGAATGCCCAAATGTCACAACGGCGGAAAGATGCAAGCACAACAATATTGAAACAAGACAGGTTCTTGTAACAATAAAAGGACCTCGCATCAACACTCTGAGTGTGGCATCTATGGTCAATTCAAGCTGAGACTGTACAACCCAGAACCCATGCGCTGCTACAGATGTCAGCGCTTCGGCCACCACAAAGATGGCTGCAGAGGCCCGGAACGATGTGGTGTATGTAGCGAGCTCCACAATACCGACATATGCAAGAATCTGCACAAAGAAGGCAAACCAACTAAAGCAAAATGCCCGAACTGCGGGGATACACATCACGCCTGGAACAAACGATGTCCAGAAAGGGTAAAAAGGATACTAGCTTTCGGATCAACCCAGCAACCCAAAGTAACAACTTCTAGACCCCAATCGACCAGACCCTCGGTAAAAAGTCAGTGGTACACCCCTCGGCAAGTCCGAATAAATGAAGAACAGCAACAGTCTGGCGAGCTGGGTCTTTTGGTCTGGGAAGGGACGGGGCCTCCAACAACTGGAGTGGTCAAGGGGGTGCTGCTCCACTGGAAGACAGCAACAGAATGGATCAGGGCGGCAGGGCGAACATGTCTGCCGTTGCCTCCGGGACCTCCCAGGCAGGAATGCTGATCCCTGCACCATCGGGTGCCCCAGTGGCTGGATGTAGCAGGGGCGCTTCGGCCCAACCAGGAGTCTCATCACCCACCAAGAAGAAACTCTCTACCCAGCCAAGAAGACACAAACAGTCGGGAAAACCAGTACTGTAAAAACCATGGACTCAATGATTCCACTATAAACGGAAAAATGGACAATCTCAAAATTATACAATGGAATATTCAAGGATTCAAAAGCAAAGCACAAACACTCAGAGCAGTGCTTCTCAAGGATAGTATTGATATTGTTCTACTTCAGGAAACACTCACCAGGACTGACAGATATATCAATATCCCAGGATATCAAGGATTCCACTGCCCCATGGCACAAGGTGGCACCAGAGGCATTTCAGTTCTAGTAAGAAATCATATCAATGCCACGGCAATCACAGACCTGCCCAACTGTGGCGAGAACGTCGAAATTATGGGAGTTAAGCTCACTATGAGGAACTCAACGCTGTCCATCTTCAATGTATACAAGAGCCAGAGAGAACATGACATGGATCTCTCAACAATCTTTGAAATAGCAGTCACTACACCTACTATCATCTCTGGCGACTTTAACGCTCATAGTGAATTACTACTTGATTCAGCAAGAACCGACACCAACGGAAGACATATTGAACATCTTTTGGATGAAGTGCCAGAAATCAGTCTGCTTAATTCGACGGAACCAACCCACACTGGTGGGGGAAAGTTGGATCTCACGTTTGTCTCCACCAGTATTTATGAGTTGTGTCATTGGTCAGTGGATCATGTTCTGACTAGTGACCACTTTGCTACAAAAACAGTTATTAATATAGCACTACCTCCTAGACCTCCAGCTCCCGAGCCCGGATGGGACTTTATCAAGGCAGATTGGACGAAGTTTCAGGAAGCTCTCGAAACTTGGCACCAAAACTACACTCCTCCTGAAAACACCGAAGAAATGGAAAAAGATTTAGTAAATGCAATACATAGAGCAGCAAATCACGCCATCCCCAAGAGGAAAACAATTACCCAACAACACAAGGACCATTGGTATTACTGTGATAGGATCAAAGAGCTACATAACAGACTAAATCGTGCACGAAAGAATTTCAGAAGAGATCGAACCGAAGCTAATCTAGGACTTCTTAGAGCCGTCCGAGATCATGTGCACGAAGAAACAGCAAAAATCAGAGAAGAAAAATGGCTCGAGTGGTGTGCCAAGCTAAATCAGCATACGTCCTTGGGCGACATCTGGAGGCAGATCAACAAGGCCAAAGGAAAATCGCCTCCTGCTCCGCCGCACCATGTTCATCCAGAGCAAGAAGCAGAAAGGCTAGCAAATCTATTTGCTTCAAGAGCCAGTTCCACTCAACTTCCTCAAGCAACTCTGACTCACCAACAAAGACTTCAAGCAGCAAGATGGAAAAAAATAGATGATGCTTTAGCCTTACCTGACGAACTAGACCAACCTTTCAATCTAAAAGAACTCAGAAGTGCTACAAAAAAAACTAAAAATACAGCTCCAGGCGAGGACAAAATCACTTACAACATGCTAGGAGAAAAGGGTGAAGAAGCCTTTTTGAATCTCATCAACAGAGTATGGGTGACAAGAACCCGACCACTCTCTTGGAACAGTGCAATTATAGTTCCCATTCCAAAACCTAAAGACCCAGGAAATCCAAGACCCATCTCATTAACAAGCTGTCTGGCCAAAACTGCAGAAAGAATGGCCCTTAATCGAATTGAATGGAAAGCCAATCCACTACACCAAAATATGTTTGCTTACAGAAAAGGTGTGGGAACCACAGAATGCCTTACCTCCCTCCTGGATAAAATCAATGACAAACCTGGAATCCTTATTTTTCTAGACCTTGAAAAAGCCTTCGAGTTAGCCAGTGCTCCAGCTACACTGTGCTGCCTTGTGGATAAGGAAATCAAAGGACACGCTCTTGCTTTTGCCAAAGGAAGCCTGCTTAACCGAGAAGCTAAAGTCAAATTCCAAGGAAAAACATCGACCTCAAAGAGGCTGGAAAATGGAACTCCGCAGGGAGGAATACTAAGCCCCTTCCTCTTCAACTGTCTCATGGAACAATTCATGAAGCTCAAGCTACCAAAAGCCAAACTTCTTAACTATGCAGACGACTTTGTGGTCATCATCAAAGGCAAAGGTGCAAGGAACCATGCACAAAAATGCCTAGATATTATCAGCAGGGAAGCGGAACGCATAGCAGTGAAAATAAACAGCAATAAAACAAAAGCAATGGCCGTTAAAATGAGAACTCAAGACATCAGACTGGCAATACAAGGACAAGAAATCGAGTGGGTTACCTCTTTTCAATACCTAGGAGTCATAATAGACAACCAGTTGAAATTCACTCAAGAAATTGAATATCTTCGGCAACGCTGTAAAGCCAGAAACTCAGCTTTGCGCTCCCTGACCAGTCTTAGAGAGGGTGCATCTCTACCAGTACTCAAAATGTACTACGTTCAAGCAGTTAGGTCACTCATCGACTATGCTGCTCCTGCTCTTACATCCCTCAGTGATAACCAATGGGAGAAACTGGAAGTGTCTCAAAATGATGCTCTGAGAACAATGCTGGGAGCACCTATATGGACGCGTAGAGAGAACCTTAGAATGGAAACAAAACTACCAGCATTAGAAAACAGGATGAAACAAAGGATAGCCACCATAATAGGAAAACTTACTGGAACAACCGCCAGGCTGTCAATCAAAGACAGCATACAGAGATCATTTCAGAAAAACCTACAGTATAGAACAAGCTCATGGATGGATAATGTGGTCAAGATTTTAGAGAAAATGGACCTGAAATGGACCATTAAAAACAAAGGGGAAGATAGACCATATCAACACTTTCGACAGCCTCCTCCATGGGAAGAATCGAATATAAAGATAATCATTGAAAGATTACCAGTTAAAAAATCAGCATGTGACCCGCAGAGGCTCAAGGAAGTAATAGAACAACAAATGGAAACTATCTCTAGACCCACAACGACTCACATCTTCACAGACGGATCAGTCGATCAAGAAAAAGGTTCTGCTGGGGCAGCAGTTTACACTACCAACCATGAGGCTTACTGGAGCATGAATAGTGGGTGCTCAACATTGCAAACAGAGTTATATGCCCTGAAGGAGGCAATAAAATATGCAATTGAGAATAATTTACATGATGTCATCATTCATACCGACTCTAAATCTTCGCTCCAGGCATTGTTATCCAGTCAGCACAGAGATAATATACAACTCCTCACAGAAATTCAACATATAGGAAAAGAAGCCCATAATCGAGGGTTGTCAATCACCCTAAATTGGATACCAAGTCACATTGGCATAGATGGTAATGAAAAGGCAGACTCACTAGCAAAAACTGCCTCTGCTCTACCTGTTGTACAGGTTCAAATACCTCCAAGTTTCTCACAGATAAAGGAGCAAATCAAGAAGAAAATATTCTCAACCATCAAAAGTCGCCACAGAGCCAAAGTAGCAGAAGGAAGATCCACTGCGATATGGTACGAACAAGCCACTGATTACTCCTCTTTCAAGCCTGGCAAAAAGATATCCAGAGACATTGCAGTAGCCATACACAGACTCGGGCTTGGTTACAAGTGCTGCTAGGAGGTAATGAACCCAATAGTTAAAGAGTGTCACATATGTGAAACTGAAGCAGAGGCGCCACTGTTGCACTACTTACTGGAATGTGAAGCTACTGAACCCTTGCGCATCAAACTCAACATTAATCCAACGACAGCAGCTGCATTAGATGCACATTCCACCGCGACTACAATGATTAGAAAAGCCGTTGAGGAATGGGACTCATTAGGGACTCATTCTGCATCTACATCCACCACCAAGATAATGTTAATAAAACAGGATTAAAACCAGTGCACTAAAACAGAAGCGATAAATAAACAGGAAAAAAAAGAGAAATCCCCTCCTCCATTTTAAACTTAGACCCAAATATCACAGGATAAAGGTTATCATGTATAACCAAACTCAATTACGGGCTCACCATAGCTCGTGCTACATGGACAATTATTCCTGAATAGCTAAATCTTTAACAACAACAACAACAACAGCTGTTTAAAATCTGTTCAGTTCAAGTTGTTGTAAACTAAAGTCTTTGAAAATGTAATAAGTTTTACGAAACGCGCTCTAGCGTCGCGTCAGACTAGAAATAAAAAAAAATGAATTTTGGAGAATTGATTTTTCATTTACCGTCATCAGTAAAAAGAAACATAAGGAAAATTGAGAAAATTCGTGTTAGAATTATTAATCTTACTTTTTCGGTCATATTTAATAACATATGCCTACAGGAAAGACTGCTACCAAAATATACTAATATTAAAACGCACGACCCAGCAGCAAGGAATCAAGCCTTCACGATAAAATATCGCCAAGATCTGATTCGTAATCAGATATACAAGGCAGAAAATGAAATCAAAGACAATAAAACGCAACTACTTCAGGCCACAAACGAATGGAGAAACAGCAACATCGACGAAAGTCTCCGCATCCGCATTGAACAACACCTCTACATCCTCACAGACCGACATCACCTCAGCACGGAAACAAGGATTATCAAGAAGCTAACAACACTATATGGAGGACCCATGGCAATTCCACGACCAAGAGACGGCTTCCTGAACCTTGCAGGAATCAACCTCACTGAGGACCAAATCACTCTCCTAAATCTGGGTATAAACTGTCACGTTATGTCCAGACCAAGTGCGTTGGCCCGGAAAGTGGAGTTGGAGATTCTGTTGAACGACATATTTGACCTCGAAGCACAAAAGAAGGTCACCACCAAAGACACCTTACAAGCTGAACTTATTGCAGAAGGAGGAAAGAATCGAGGCAACTACAGAAGTACCATACTGACCCCCGAGCTCAAAGCGGCAGCCAAGAGCCTTCGTGAGAACAAGGAGATAGTTGTCAGGAGAGGCGACAAGTCGCCAATATACGTCATCCTTAAGAAAGACGAATATCTGGCGAAAATGAACCGCATACTCTCTGACCAAACTAAATTCCAAAGGGTAACGAAGGACACTACAGCCGAATTGAAAACAAAGGTCAACAAGTTGATTGAAACTGTGAATGCCAAGAAATCCGGACTCCACCTGCCAAAGATTATTGGAGAATATAAACCTGGATATGCGTATGGAAACATCAAGACGCATAAGCCTGGAAACCCACTTCGGCCAATTATCAGCCAGATACCCACACCCACGTACAGACTGGCGAAACGACTCAACAGCTTACTGACTCCTTATGTCCCGTGCAACTTCAGCCTGAAATCCCCGAAGGAATTTGTTGACTTACTGCGGGGAACACGGGCCACAGGGATAAGAGCCTCGTTGGACGTAGAATCACTGTTCACCAACGTACCTGTGGATGAAACAATCGGGATGATAGTGGACCGAGTGTATCGAGACCCGGCCTGTACTCCCCTTGACATGCCAGAAAATATCCTGAGGAAACTACTCCAAGCTTGTACTAAGGAGGCACCCTTCTTGAGCCCGGATGGGCACATGTATAAGCAAGTAGACAGGGTCGCTATGGGTTCTCCCCTAGGCGTCCTGTTTGCAAACTTCTACATGGGTACTATCGAGGAAAAAGTCTTAGTCGACTTGAACTTGAAACCGGCCATATACTGCAGGTATGTTGACGACATTTTTACACAGGTACCTGATGTCAGACATCTGCAGGAGCTGAAAGAGGCGTTTGAGCAGAATTCTGTGTTACGTTTCACTTACGAGATGGAGAAGGATGGGAAGCTGCCCTTTCTAGATGTAACAGTCATGGAAAGAAGCGGAGGTTTCCACACTGCAGTCTACACTAAGGAAACAAACATAGGAATGTGCCTAAATGCCAACAGTGACTGCCCAGACAGGTATAAGAGGAGTGTTGTTAACGCTTATGTCGACCGTGCTCTCAGCCACAGTTCAGAATGGAAGCAGGTCGACGAAGAACTCTGTAGGGTAAGGCAGGTCCTAGTCAACAACGGCTTCTCCAATGGTTTCATCATAAGAAATCATCATAAGAAGGAAAGTGAAACGCCATGCAACCTCTGAAGAGACAACTAATACAACACCTATACCCCCCTATTAGACTATTTTACAGGAACTTCTTCTCCACAGCTCATAAAACGGAGGAAAGGGTCCTGAAAGATATTGTTCGTAGAAATGTTATCCCTACAGACAAAAATCAGAAGATACAACTAACGATTTACTATAAAACCAAAAAAACAGCCAGCTTACTCATGAGAAACTCTCCAGACACGGAGCAGAACGCTCTAAAAGAGACCAACGCCGTCTATGCCTTCAAATGCCCTCTTGGGATTGTAAGCCTCAAAAACTCAGTATATAGGCAAGACAACAACATCTCTTTCTAGGCGTTTAACGATGCATAAGCAACAGGGCTCCATTAAGGAACATATATTCTCTTCCCACAACCAAACCATCACCAGAGAAATCTTAGCAAACAACACAGAAATCATTGATAGATACAGCGACAGCAGGCGGCTTGACATCTGCGAGGCACTACACATCAAGAAGTCAACACCATCAACAGCCAATTAACGCACAACTATATTCAACCCACTTCAAGACTCCGCTCCAATATAGAAACATCAAGAAATATGGGCCAATAGGCCTTCTGCAGTTCTATCTTTTATCCAACTTCTACAAATCTATACCCATTGTTTCGTGTTCTGTCTTTGATGAAAGTTTGTTTTCACCTCATCTAAAAACCATTGTAACATGCCACCTCACCCAAATGCAGGTATAAAAAGAAAAGTTAAAGCTGTTTAAACTCTGTTCAGTTCAAGTTGTAAACTAAAGTCTTTGAAAATGTAATAAGTTTTACGAAACGCGCTCTAGCGTCGCGTCAGACTACAAATAAACAAAAAATGAATTTGGAGAATTGATTTTTCATTTACCGTCATCAGTAAAAAGAAACATAAGGAAAATTGAGAAAATTCGTGTTAGAATTATTAATCTTACTTTTTCGGTCATATTTAATAACATATATATATATATATAATATATATATATGTATATATATATATATATATATATATATTTATATATATATATATACTAATGCAAACAAGCCTGAATGGTTCCAGGACTATATGTGAATGAAAACTCACACCCCAGAAGTGACTCGAACCCATACTCCCAGGAGCAACGCAACTGGTATGTACAGGGATGCCTTAAACCACTTGACCATCACGACCGGACATAAGGAAGTGATAGCCTGAGCTATATGAACCACTTCCCCGCCGGCACTTGGATGGTTATCTTGGGCATAGCATTTTATCAAATCACCTCATTTTTTGGGCAACACGTGAGGAACACAAATGCGAACAAGCCTGAATGGTCCCCAGGACTATATGCGAATGAAAACTCGTATATATTTGTGAATTGTGTTCCTCACGTGTTGCCCCAAAAAATGAGGTGATTTGATAAAATGCTATGCACAAGATAACCATCCAAGTGCCGGTGGGGAAGTGGTTCATATAGCTCAGGCTATCACTTCCTTATGTCCGGTCGTGATGGTCAAGTGGTTTAAAGCATCCCTGTACATACCAGTTGCGTTGCTCCTGGGAGTATGGGTTCGAGTCACTTCTGGGGTGTGAGTTTTCATTCATATATACTAAAAAAAGTACACTGTATATTTCTTGTAAAATAAAACATTTTGATGCACATACTTGTGACAATAATATATTTGTGTGTAGTGAATTGATACCAGTTGTATTATAATACAACATCAAGTGGCAATAGTTGGAAGAATACTAGTAAAATTATTTTTGTAAAATGTACCATAGATACTGTAAATAATGCCGCGGAAATAAATTCACGGCAACTCGGGCCTCTTGCCACGCGCAACGGCTCCCTGACCCAGCACACTGGAGTCGTCTTGCTCAGTGACGTTATCGGTGAAATTGTCGGCTCATTTACGTCATTGGTAAGTACAATAGAATTTTTTTATTAGTTTTCCTATGCTCGGGAACACAAATGAACACTTTTAGAAAACGAAAAAAAATATAAAAAATCTTGTACATGAGGGTGCAAAAGTCCTCAGAACCCCTAAGCAGCTTAAGGTTAAGCATCACATTTAGGAACCATGCGTTAAAAATATATTTTAGACTTAGTGTTAACTAATAGGGAAACACAAATTAATGACATCGAAATAGGGAGTGAACTAGGGAACAGTGATCACAAAGAAATCAGATTTAGCATAGAATGGAATAGATTTGTTGGAAAAAATTATGTTAAAGAATCAGGTTTTTGAAAAGCTCATTTTAATTTCCAAAGAAAATTTCTGCGTGAAGTAGATTGGAAAGTCCTTGGCATGAGGGTGGGCCTGACTTGGGGCAAGACGTGAACCCAGCAATGGGTGATGTGAAAATGGGTTATTGACGTGGTCTCAAAATATACTTATTTAAAAATATTCAAAGCAAAGCACATGAATGTAGTATTCCTATAAATTGAATAGATCAAATAAAATTACCCCAATGGATAACAAAGGATCTGAAGAAACTCATAGGAAGGAAGTGAGCCTGGTACAAAACGATTAAGAATGGGGAAGTCAGTTTAAAACAAGCATTCGTCCAACTGGTTAGAATGTTAAAAAGAGATAAANCGGTTTCCTCACTTCCTACAGGGTTGCAAGGCTGAGTGTGGGACACTCTCCCTGTGAGTGACTGAGGTGCTCCCACAGTAGCACTAGTGAGATGGGAAGAAAGACCCGGGGTGTTGCCACAATTCACATATTGTTAAATATTTAAAGCAATACTGGGCAGCAGAAAGACGTCTGAGTTGAGTGATGTGATTGCTGACTGGTCAGTGGAGGCCATTGACCAGTTAGAGATCACAATATTCAACTCAGATGTCTTTCTTCTTCCCAGTATTGTTTTAAATACATATGATAAAATCCTTATGAATTGCTTTCGTCTGTTCTGTTATATGTTATCTATTTAACTTTCGGCTGTTCTGTTATCTATCTGTTATATATTTATC
>WNGS01163269.1:276895-288901 GCA_020271785.1 Procambarus virginalis | reverse complement strand
TATCAGCTCTATGCCTTCTGATCTATCAGCTCTATGCCTCATGATCTATCAGCTCTATGCCTCATGATCTATCAGCTCTATGCCTCCAGATCTATCTGCTCTGTTTCCTTATCTATCAGTTTCTCGCCTTTTCCCCCTCGTTGTTGAATGGCCTTCGACAGGTTAGGCAAAGAAACTCTCAAAAGGCTAATTTTTTACGGTGGAAAAGTTTGTTACAAGAGAGAGGAGGGAGGGAGGAGGCAGTGAAAGAAGAAGGGAGAGACAGATGGAGAGTCGAATGGAATGGGTAAGGGATGGAGAGAGGGGAGAAGGCAGGATGGAAAGGAGGAAGAGAGGCCGGAGAGAAAGAGAAAGAAATGATACAGGGCAGGACAATAGCGTAGAGGGAAAGTAGAAAGGGGGGAGAGGAAAAGATAGAAGAAAATGCGAGAATGAGACAGAGACCAAACCTCAATAGAAACAAACCCCATATAACACAACACAACTTCCTGCCTACATCCAGGAGAGACGAACTGACTTTATTGTTCGAAGTCACCGGAGCCACAACTGGAACAAAAGGAGAGAAAGCAAACAAGAAGGGAGAGACAAGATAGGAAAGAGGGAGAGGGTTAAGACGTTGGATAAGGAGAGTGGTATAGAAGGATCAGTCTTTGAAGTCCGACGCTACATTGAGCTGTAGTCAAGACTTTCTCCCCAGATAATAGCCTTTTTTCTGGAAGGATTTGATGGGTGAGTGGTTAGTAGGAGTGAGAAGGATGTAGCGAGGAGTAGGGAAGAATTGAACACAGCCAGAGGGAGAGAACACAGCCAGAAAGAGAGAACACAGCCAGAGGGAGAGAACACGGTCAGAAGGAGAGAACACATCAAATGATGAGCAGAAACTTGGCCAAACTTAAATGAATCGTAAGTCGAGACGACAAAAAGATTCCTGAATGCCGAGACTTGTGGAGGCATCCAATGAGTCAGTTGTTATGGATGAGGAGTTGAAGAAACGATGAGTAAAAAATGGTCGGAACGAAGACCAAGATGAGAAAGAAGATGGAGAGATGAAAAAAGACCGATGAAAGCACTTGGAAAGCACCAGCCATAGAAGAAAGAATTGAGACAAGGAGACTTAGGTACTCCTTAAGATCATTAACGAGAGTGTGGGAACCTGAACTTTATCCAGGAGGCTGAGGATAAGGTGGTGGAGAGGGAGGCGAGAAGACTGGACCTGACCGGAAGGGCTGGAAGAGGAGCAGTGGAAGAGGAGCTGGAAAAGGGGCAAGATGATTAGTGGGAAAGTTCGGAAGAACTGGGGGAAAAAACAGGGATGGAAAGCAGTGAAAAACTGTAGAATAGGAATAAAACAATGAAAAATGCTAGAAATGGGGGATGACGAGGAATGAGAAGAGAGGCTGCAATAAAGGAAGAATCAAAGGGGAGCCTGGAGAAAGAAAACAAGAACTAGAGACAAGCAAAAAAAAATTGAATTAATGAATGACTGAGCACACAAGAGATGAATTAGAAGCAAGAAATATGGGACAAAAATAAAGTAGGTTGGAAGGAACGCAGAGAAAACAGGAAATTAGAAGCAAATAATAAATAAAAGTAATAATCGAGACAATATTTGACAATATTGTTACCAGGTCATCCATATAAGTTAAGTAATTGATACACCGCGACCTCTTCCATCTGGAACGACTGATATAAAAACAATACCTGGGCCTGGAATGAAGGCATTCCTGGAAATGAGATTACCTAGGAAATACAACGCTGGAAGATGGAATAAGCGAGGTAATGGAAGAAAGGAAAAACAGAGAAACAAAATTCGCTAAAAATGAGTTGAAAACTCTTAAAAAACAGCTGAGAAGGGACTGGAATGTATAAGAATCATAAGGACGGAAAACTGGAAATGGAGCTGGAAAATTGTGTGTTGTTGGTGTTTATGAATAACCACTATAATTTATATATGACCAATATATATCATCAATATAACACCACTCTCTGGCCAATATATGCATATATTTTTTTTCCAATATGTGACCTTCGAAGGTCCGTTCCAGTCCGAGGAGACAACGCTTCAGTCCGTCCTGGACTCTTATCAACAAGTTATAACTCGACCATGGAGGTCCATGAGGGATTTCCAGACCGTCACTCTCACCTCCTCTCAAATGACGGCCGGTTACCTGACCAAAATACTCTTATATGAACTATGAATAACCGTTTCGTATCTTACTGCATGTTTATGCATTCATATGTATAAACTCGAAGGCTCCACTAAAGTCAATCAATTCATCAAGTAATTACATAACCATTGACGAAATTTCTACATCTTTCCGTGATCATTTTGACTTTATTAACACTTACTAATTTTAAATGGCTTTATGGGTTCCCTCCACAGCCCACGGGATGGGAATGAGGTCCCACCACGCTCCACGGGATGGGAATGAGGTCCCACCACGCTCCACGGGATGGGTATGGGATCCTCCAACGCCCACGGGATGGGTATGGGGTCCCACCACAACACACGGAATGGATATGAGGTCCCACCACCACCCAAGGGATGGGTATGAGGTCCCACCGCCACCCACGGGATGGGTATGAGGTCCCACCACCACCACAGGATGGGTATTGGGTCTTCCAATGCCCACGGGATGCCTTGGGCAGGGAGGAAGCTGCTAGATAAATTCTTCAACATTATATTATTATATAATGAATTAAATTTGTTTTCCTAATATTATTATTATTGTTATTATTATTATTATTATTTATGATTAAAAGTTTACTTTTTTCTGTACATAACTTGTGTTGGTGTTGTGGAAGAAAGATTGTCCTGCATGCCAACCACTTCCCGAATTGTGTTGGGAGTCTCACCTGCGCTGCCGTACGGTGTAGACGTGTCGCTTGCCCGCTGCGTAGTTTGGGGTGGTTGAAGTTTTCGCCGGCAGGGGGTGTGGGTGTCTTTACCCTCCCTGCTGGTCCTGGTGAAGCTGACGTGGCGCTTTTACGATGGGCGGCCGTCTTCCAGCTGTCGTGAGGGTGAACCATCGGTTTGGAGTTACTGGCCATGCTGGTTACCCTCTTGTGGACTTGGTCTTGAATGACATGCTCAGGGTCCTGGTCCAGGACGTCTACGGTGTCGAGCTGGTCACTGCTCGCCGTGTGATCATAAAGTTTGTGGGTGAGGCAGTGTACCGTGATTTTCTCCGAGGTACGAGGGGTTACTTTGCTGCTGCAAGACGGCAATGGGTCTGTGACCATTTCGGACCGCAGTGGTGCTGTGACATATGTAAGTATCCATGGCGCCCCCATGGAGTTTCCTGAGACCCTCCTCCGGCGTTTCTTCCAGAGGTATGGCCCTGTCGTCAGTGTGTGGATGAACTCGCTGTCATCTGGGAAGTATTCGGGTGTGATGACCAACATTCGTACCTTCGGGATGCAACTGAGGTCGGACATTCCGTCCTCTGTCCGGCTGTTAGGGTACTACGTGCGGGTGTTTTATGCCCGGCAACCCCGTACTGTTTCCGGTGTGGCTTGTTGGGCATCAGGCTGCCGGGTGCACTGCTGATCCGGTTGCTCCCGTGAAGAGGATTTCCCGCCGCTCCCTCTGGAGGCGGACTCTTGGGGGTGAGGAGGTGGGCGTCCCGTTCGCTGCTGAGGCTCCCCCAGCGTTGCCCGACGTTCCCCCAGTTGTCGCAGGCCCTCCTCCGGTTGTTGTGGTGCCGTTGGATGTTACTCCTGCTCCTGTCTCTGGCCCTGCTGCTCCTGGGGCCTTCCTGGTACTCCCTGTGAGGCGTCGCCGTCTGCTCCCTCGTCTTTGGCTGCTGACCTGGCCCTGCTCCTCAACTCGGGTCCCTACTGTGGTGGTGCTGGGGGGCTGTGGAGCCTCCTGCTGTGTGTGGTCCGGTTCCCCCTGTGGTTGAGGCTGCTGCCGTTCTGCGTCGCGCGTCGATTCGTCCGGCTAGTGGTGCCCGTGCTCTGGATCTGCTCCGGCTCTGACGATATCCGGCCGGAGCCAAACGTTCCAGGCGTTCGTCAACTGCCTGGGCCGATATGGGGACTTCAGTAACTGTGGGTCTTCAGGTGTTAACGGCGTGGATCCGGATGCGTCGTTGTCTACGCGGTTGGTGGTGGCGGAGGTTCATGTGCCTGCCGGTGCTGATGCCGTGTCTAGGGTATGCCTTCTGTTCCTGCCCCGCAGGGGGCTCTCCGCAGTGGGGTGTGGGCTTCCGCTGCCAGGGATGGTGCGGATGCTGGTGCTGGGCGTGGGTGGTGACTTTACGAAAGGATGCGCGCTGCCCTGTTCCCTGCAGTCATCTGGTGGTGTGCCCGTGGCCGATGGTGTCCTGTGGTGGTGCCCTCTGTCCGGCGCCATCCTGTGGGGTTGCAAATTGTGGACCGGGAGGCCGGGTTTGCCCGAGTTCCTGCTGTCTGAAAGGCCGGAGGACTTCTGGATGAGCGGGTTCCTGGTGTGTGGAGTAGGGTGGCGGTTACTCGCCACCGGAAACACCGTCTTGATTCCCTGCTTGTGGGTGTTTGTTGCGGGGTTCCGGATGACATGGTGCCCCCGGTGGGGTCAAGCCTCTGGGGGAAGTGGATGCTTTGGGAGGCATTCAATGTGCAGTTCCCCCGGGTCTGGTTCCGCGCAAATATGTCAGCTGATTTCATGTTACTGTAGTGTTGTGTGCCCTTATGCCTTTTGTTTGCCAAATTGTTTTATGTGATCGTGCCTCTTCCTTATTTGTTGCGAGGCCGGTGTCTTGGTGGGGCGTTTTTACTCCTGTATTGCTTTTGTGTGTACTTTGCCATGTGTGTTCTACTTCTGCATTGCTAGATATGTTTTTGTTTTTTCTATTTCTTTTTTTTATTTTCTATTTGTTTTTGTGTTTTTTTTTTTTTTCTTTTATTATTAGCTTGTTGTGTGCTGTGGAATTTTCTGTTCTATATCATGATGTCCTTTATGATGTGTTTGTTCTCGGTCCTTCAGGCCAGTGCTTGTTTGTTGTTTGTATGTACTAAATTTGTTTTCTTCATTGCATGGATTGCTTGTTTGTTATTATTGTATATTTGGCCTCTCCCTTTGTTGCGAGGCGGTTGATTGGTGTGAGTGTTTTATTCATGTCTTGTTATGTGCTGTACTTTTGCACTGGTATTTTCTTGTTGCATTACATGTTGTATTTGTTGTTATTTTGTTTTGTTGTTGTGTATTGTGATTTTCTTGTTATGTTTCATGTTATACCTCTTGATGTTGTTTTGATTTATGATGTTTTGTTTGAAATATTACTGTGCTTGCTTGTTTGACATTGTTTTCTATTTTGTGTCTTGATATCTGCGTGGTTTTCAATGCATTTATCGAGTTCTATTTTGTTGTACTGTGCTGTCAGTCCTTCTGGCCGGTGGCTTATTGTTTTGTTTTGTTGTTTGTTTTCTATGTCTTTTCTTGTTTTTATTGTATTTAAATTGCATGCTTGCATGTAAAAATAATAAAAAAAAAGCTTCCCGAATTGTGTTCATAATCATGTCAATTTCGAGGGCTTCGAACGAAGTATTTTCGAACGTTGTATAACTGACTGTTCGGCCAGAGGACGCCAGTGTTTGACAGCCACTTGTGGCATCTCTTGTTCGGTATTTGCTCCGTCCTCATAACCCTGCTCTTGTCCTTATATCTAATATCCTTCTTCTTTTCTTCCAGATCCTTGTCTCATAGCTGAGCAGCAACAGTCCTCCCCCAGAGCACACAACAGTCCTCCCCCAGAGCACACAACAGTCCTCCACCAGAGCACACAACAGTCCTCCCCAGAGCAACACAACAGTCCTCCACCAGAGCACACAACAGTCCTCCCCAAGAGCACACAACAGTCCTCCACCAGAGCACACAACAGTCCTCCACCAGAGCACACAACAGTCCTCCACCAGAGCACACAACAGTCCTCCACCAGAGCACACAACAGTCCTCCACCAGAGCACAACAACAGTCCTCCACCAGAGCACACAACAGTCCTCCACCAGAGCACACAACAGTCCTCCCCCAGAGCACACAACAATCCTCCCCCAGAGCACACAACAGTCCTCCCCCAGAACACACAACAGTCCTCCACCAGAGCACACAACAGTCCTCCACCAGAGCACAAACAGTCCTCCACCGAGCACACAACAGCCTCCACCGAGCACACAACAGTCCCACCAGAGCACACAACAGTCCTCCACCAGAGCACACAACAGTCCTCACCAGAGCACACAACAGTCCTCCACCAGAGCACACAACAGTCCTCCACCAGAGCACACAACAGTCCTCCCCCAGAGCACACAACAGTCCTCCCCCAGAGCAACAACAGTCCCCCAGAGCACACAACAGTCCTCCCCAGAGCACACAACAGTCCTCCACCACGAGCACAAACAGTCCCCCAAGAGCAACAACAGTCCTCCCCCAGAACACACAACAGTCCTCCACAGAGCACACAACAGTCCTCCACCAGAGCACACAACAGTCCTCCACCAGAGCACACAACAGTCCTACCACCAGAGCACACAACAGTCCTCCACCAGAGCACACAACAGTCCTCCACCAGAGCACACAACAGTCCTCCCCCAGAGCACACAACAGTTTCCTATCCCCAGAGCACACAACAGTCCTCCACCAGAGCACACAACAGGCCTCCACCAGAGCACACAACAGGCCTCCCCCAGAGCACACAACAGTCCTCCACCAGAGCACACAACAGTCCTCCACCAGAGCACACAACAGTCCTCCACCAGAGCACACAACAGTCCTCCACCAGAGCACACAACAGTCCTCCACCAGAGCACACAACAGTCCTCCACCAGAGCACACAACAGGCCTCCACCAGAGCACACACAGTCCTCCACCAGAGCACACAACAGTCCTCCACCAGAGCACACAACAGTCCTCCACCAGAGCACACAACAGTCCTCCACCAGAGCACACAACAGTCCTCCACCAGAGCACACACAGTCCTCCACCAGAGCACACAACAGCCTCCACCAGAGCACAAACAGTCCTCCACCAGAGCACACAACAATTCCTCCACCAGAGCACACAACAGTCCTCCCACCAGGCACACAACAGCCTCCACCAGAGCACACAACAAGTCCTCCACCAGAGCACACAACAGTCCTCCACCAGGGCACACAACAGTCCTCCCCCAGAGCACACAACAGCCTCCACCAGAGCACACAACAGCCTCCACCAGAGCACACACAGTCCTCCACCAGAGCACACAACAGTCCTCCACCAGAGCACCAAACAGTCCTCCACAGAGCACACAACAGTCCTCCACCAGGGCACACAACAGTCCTCCACCAGAGCACACAACAGTCCTCCACCAGGGAACACAACAGTCCTCCCCCAGAGCACACAACAGTCCTCCACCAGAGCACACAACAGTCCTCCACCAGGGCACACAACAGTCCTCCACCAGGGCACACAACAGTCCTCCACCAGGGCACACAACAGTCCACCAGAGCACACAACAGTCCTCCACCAGAGCACACAACAGTCCTCCACCAGGGCACACAACAGTCCTCCACCAGAGCACACAACAGTCCTCCACCAGAGCACACAACACTCCACCAGAGCACACAACAGACCTACACCAGGGCACACAACAGTCCTCCACCAGAGCACACAACAGTCCCTCGCCCGTCACTCTCATGTCTCCGATAGTTCCGTGCTGGAGACTCTCACGACGATCGTGGAGTGTTTACTCAAAAGATCGATATACTGAATTACAGCCAATCTGCGGTGTTTAAGTAGCCCACATGTCTGTGGTATACAGTCTACAGAGTCTGCCACACATGTGTAGTTGTCATAGTCTACGGTACAGTAGTAGTCAGAACAGAGTACGATATGTTAGTAGTCAAGGTTGTCTAAAGTACTAGATTTAATGCTGGAAAACTTTCACAGCTCTCCTCAATCTCTCTCTCTCTCTCTTCCCTATTTATTTCCTCCCTGTCTCCCCTTCCCTCACTCGGACGAACGACTTCCTCTATCTCATCTTTCCAAACCGGAAATCCTGAAACAAGGAGATATGAACAAATAAATAGGAGAATAAAACAGTAAGACTAACTCGGCAGTGAGAAAGGCTTTTATCTCGTTAAGACTAACCAAAGTGCTCATGACTTCGTTAGACAGACTCCTGCCTCGTTAAAGACTGATCAGGATATTTTAGACTTACTTTTACTGCCTACGGAGGATCGGGAATTGAGAAATAGCCCACTACCATTACCGCCCACAGGATGGGTATGGGGTCCACTACCGCCCACAGGATGAGTATGAGGTCCATTACCGTCCACAGGATGGGTATGAGGTCCACTACCCCCACAGGAGAGTATGGGGTCCACTACCGCCCACAGGATGAGTATGAGGTCCATTACCGTCCACAGGATGGGTATGAGGTCCACTACCGCCACAGGATGAGTATGGGGTCCACTACCGCCCACAGGATGAGTATGAGGTCCATTACCGTCCACAGGATGGGTATGAGGTCCACTACCGCCCACAGGATGAGTATGGGGTCCACTACCGCCAACAGGATGAGTATGGGGTCCACTACCGCCCACACGATGGGTATGAGGTCCACTACCGCCCACAGGATGAGTATGGGGTCCACTACCGCCCACAGGATGAGTATGAGGTCCACTACCGCCCACAGGATGAGTATGGGGTCCATTACCGCCCACAGGATGAGTATGGGGTCCACTACCGCCCACAGGATGGGTATGGGGTCCACTACCGCCCACAGGATGAGTATGGGGTCCACTACCACCCACAGGATGAGTATGGGGTCCACTACCGCCCACAGGATGAGTATGGGGTCCACTACCGCCCACAGGATGGGTATGGGGTCCACTACCGCCTACAGGATGGGTATGAGGTCCACTACCGCCCACAGGATGAGTATGGGGGTCCACAACCGCCTACAGGATGGGTATGAGGTCCACTACCGCCCACAGGATGGGTATGGGGTCCACTACCACACACAGGATGGGTATGGGGTTCACTACCACCCACAGGAGGGGTATGGGGTCCACTACCGCCCACAGGATGGGTATGGGGTCCACTACCGCCCACAGGATGGGTATGGGGTCCACTACCGCCACAGGATGGGTATGGGGTCCACTACCGCCCACAGGATGGGTATGGGGTCCACTACCACCCACAGGATGGGTATGGGATCCACTACCACCCACAGGATGGGTATGGGGTCCACTACCGCCAACAGAATGGGTATGGGGTCCACAACCGCCCACAGGATGAGTATGGGGTCCACTACCGCCCACAGGATGAGTATGGGGTCCACAACCACCCACAGGATGAGTATGGGGTCCACTACCGCCCACAGGATGAGTATGGGGTCCACAACCGCCCACAGGATGAGTATGGGGTCCACTACCGCCCACGGGATGAGTATGGGGTCCCACAACCACCCACAGGATGAGTATGGGGTCCACTACCGCCAACAGAATGGGTGTGGGGTCCACTATCCTCTACATTACGAATTTTGTAATCTGGATTAAAGCAGGTTTAAATCTGCTTTAATACAGATTACAGAATAAATACATAATACTCTTATCGCATTATTATCTTATGTTTGTTTACAAAGATACTGTTTCTCACCTCACCTTATTCCTGCATGTATATCCACACTACTGAATTGTATATCAATCCTTCTGGAGATGTATTATGAAATACGAAAGTACTTTAAGGAGTTTCCTGCCTTCGTCCTTCCTTTGTGGTTTGACACACACATTATATATATATATTATATATATATATATATATATATATATATATATATATATATATATATATATATATTATATATTACACATGCATATATGCAAGAGGTGTAAATCCTATCTATCACGCTTTAGCTAATAAGAGCAATTATTTTTAAATATATAAATTACCTGCTCTAATTAGCTGCTGCAAAACAGAGTAAAAATTGTTAATTACCAACAGATTCGTTTAATTCATTGCTAAAATGTGTGTGTAGGTGTATGTGTGTATGTGTATGTGTGTGTGTGTGTGTGTGTGTGTGTGTGTGTGTGTTGTGAGTGTGTGTGTGTAGTGCGCGCGCCACAGCGTGTGGTAGTGTGGGGTGGTAGGGGTAGTGTGGGGTGGTAGTGGTAGTGTGAGTTAGTGGTAGTCCTAGTGGGTTATACGTACCAAACTTTTGATCACTTCTGTGAGCCAAAGTAACCACCAAAAGTTATCTTACCAAACAGGAAGACGGGTTAGTAAGTACGAGCCTCCCCCCCCCTTTTATTACTGTTCTTTTCCTCATCCCACCCCCCAACCCCCTCTTTCATGTTGAACAGCCTTTCGCATGTATGGGCGAAGTTTCATGAATTGACTGTCGAGGCAAAGAGGAGTGAGAGAGATGCTTTATGTCAACTGTTACCCGGCTGTACATACTGAGTGCTATATGCACCAGGCCCCGCCCCAGGCCCCGCCCTCTGGCCCCGCCCCAGGCCCCAGCCCCTGGCCCCGCAGCCTCCTGTCCCCGTCCCTGGCACCAATGCCCCCTGACCCCGCCCCCTGGCACCCCACCCCTGTGCCCCCGTTCCCTGAGCCCCGGCCCCTAGGCCCCGCGCTCGCCCCGTCGGCCCTCTACCTCCGCCCTCAGACCCGGGCCCCGCCATGCCGTTGCCCCTGCCCCCGCCTCGCCCCTGGCCCCGTCCCAGGCCGCGCCCCTGGCCCCGCCCCTGGGCCCGCCCCCTGGCCACCGTCTTCCAGGCCCCTCGCCCCTGGCCCCCTTGCCCTCGCCCACTGCGCTCCCGTCCCGAGGCCTCGCCCCTGGCCCCGCCTCGTCCCCTGGCATCTCGTCCAAGGCCTTAGGACCCTATTACCTCGGCCCCTGTCCCGGCCCTACGCCCCTGAGACCCACCACGCCTCGCCCCAGGACCCCGCCTCGTCCCAAGACCCCGGGCCCCGGCCCCAGACCTCAGCCTTCGCCCCAGAACCCCGCCTCGCCCCAGACCTCGCCTCGCCCCAGGCCCCGGGCCCCGCCCCAGTCTCTCCTCCCTCACTTTGATCCTACACAGCATTTAACGAATCCGAGAATTAATATTGTTGATGTGCGATGTAACAAGCTGCCGAGTGGACGTACTCAAAGCTGAGGCAAAGACATCACTCAAGCTTGGGGGGGGGGCACACTCAAGCTGCGAGTGGACGTACTCAAGCTGAGGCAAAGCAATACACTCAAGCTTGGGGGGGGCACACTCAAGCTGCGAGTGGACGTACTCAAGCTGAGGCACAGAACTACAACCTCAAGGCTTGGGGGGGGCACACTCAAGCTGCGAGGGGACGTACTCAAGCTGGAGGGCATAGCATACACTCAAGCTTGGGGGGGGGCACACTCAAGCTGCGAGTGGACGTACTCAAGCTGAGTGCAAGAATAGCAGCTCATGCGGGGGGGGCGGGCACACTCAAAGCGGTGGGGAAATATACACTCAATGCAATCAATCAGTGATCATTGAAGGATGCACATCAATCTAGGAAGGAAGCCCAGCGCAGTGCATCAGTGGATTAAGCACTTAAGGCTGTAGGTAGGAGCACACTCACGGATGAGGGAAGGGTGGACTTGACATTTACACCCATGGACGTGAAATGCCGCCAAAGCCACTGGATTACTGAATGACGATTGGACCCGAGGGCAGTGTCCGAATCTGTGGAGGGCAAGGACATGATCGAATGCAGACTTCAGCAATGTGATAAGGAAAGTGCAGAATAAGGACTACTGCACTACATACCCTGTCGAGGCAAAGAGGACGAGGACTGCAACGCACGATCTGTGAGGCAAGAGATGGGGACGCACTCAATCTGTGACAGAAAACTGGATTTAAAACACAGGAGAGGGACCTAACTCTCTTAAAAAAAATCTTACCACACTCCACTGAGACGGGAAGAAAACTGAAAAAGTACTCAAAATTTGGTAGCTAGGATGGTGTAAGAGGCCCTCCTCTAAGTGTGCATGAAATACACTCTACCACCTCGTTATG
>WNGS01163269.1:255351-267917 GCA_020271785.1 Procambarus virginalis | reverse complement strand
TGCAATGTGACGTCCCATGATACTTTGAGGAATTTTACTGAATGTGGGTGGGCAACATTGTTTCACCAAGGCATGTAACCCACATGATTTCTTATCTGTGTCTGGAAGAGACTTAAACAACAACTTAGGGTAGTGAATGTTGTACTTCTGTTTCTTACTAATGGAAGCAATTACTGGTGGATGATCTACCATTTTAATGGGATAAACTACCTGGCCCAACTTCAATCTGCACTTCCTTGATCCCTGTTGAGCAGACAACGAAAAGTTAACTCGTCCCAGAAAATCCATTCCCAACAAAACCTGACCAGGGAATGCAAGATTCTCGACAATCGTGCAATTGTGTGGGTACGCTTCTCCCTTACCCACTTCAAAATTAAGAGTGGCCTGGCCCAAGATATTAATATGTTGCCCATTTACTGCTGTTAAATGCTTCCCACAACGCTTAAGGCGTGTCTCTTTAAGTGTGCTGAAGGCTGACTTTTTAATGAGAGTTGCTTGACTTCCGGTGTCCACAAAAACTGTCAATCTCACACCTTCAACCGTCATCTCAAACGTAGGTCTGCCACCACCCGAGGCGGGGTTCTCTCATTTTTCTGTTCTCACCTTCCGGCATCTCGCTTTCACGTGGCCTCTTTTCCCACAATTAAAACACGTACGCGAGTCCCACCAATCATTACGTGGGGGTTGTTGCGTGCGTCCACCGCCCCCCGTTTTCGTCTGGGGGGGCCCTGATCTATTGCCCCCTTGTTCGGTCTCTACCTTCCTGCTCACCGCATTAACATATGGCGAAGACCGGGCCTCCTCCACATCCAAGTCCTCATCTATATGTTCTTCGGCGTATTGTACGAGTTCCCTAAAACTCAGGGAAGCCGTGTCCGTAGCTAAGTAAGGACCGATATGAGCGGGCAAGGCTTTACAAAATAACTGCTTCGCAAACCGTTCCTCCTGTTGCGCATCGTACCCCAACTCCTGAGTAAGATCGCTATTCTGGTGCGAAGGAAGGCACCAAAATCTTTTAATTGAGTGCCTTTCTCCCTCTGAAGTGACGTTAAATAGCGACGAGCCTCCTCTTTAGTAATCTTTGCTTTAAATCGATCCTTGATGGCCTGCACGAATTGTGGCCACGTCACCAAATGCCTGAATTCCTCAGACTTCCTCAGGGGCCCGTCGCGACCCACACATGCCCCAGTGGCCAGAGTAATTTTAGTTTCATCATCAGGAGCCGCGGCTAACACAGAATCCATCTCCCACAACCAATTTTCTACGCAACGGTTGCGTTCTACTTTATTCGATGGGAGCTCAGCACAATTTAACCTTGGCAAGGACAACTTCGGGAGTGACGCCACAAGTCCCGGTCTATAGGACGGAGTGCTGGGAGTGTAAGGGGGTGCTTGACCAGGGGGGGAAGGAACTATGAGGGGTTGGGTGTAGGTTGGGATGAGGAGGGGTTCCCCAGTGACCAAGGGGCTACCCCAGGCGAGCAACTATTGGGGGTACTACTCTGATAAGGTGGTCGTGGACCCTGTTGTTGATTGTGTGAGTGTTGTGAACCGTTCTGTCCTTGAAGTAACTGTAGCAGCATCTGTAGTACCTGTGGTTGTTGTTGAGCAACCTGTTGTATCTGTTGTTGTTGGTGTTGTGCAACCTGTAATGTCTGTTGTTGTTGTTGTGGTACAACTTGTTGTATCTGTTGTTGTGTTACAACTTGTTGCATCTGTTGTTGTTGTTGTGGTACCGCTTGTTGTATCTGTTGTTGTTGTTGTGGTACAAGCTTGTTGTATCTGTTGTTGTTGTTGTGGTACGCTTGTTGTATCTGTTGTTGTTGTTGTGGTACCGCTTGTTGTATCTGTTGTTGTTGTTGTGGTGCAACCTGCAGTGCCTGTAGTAGCATCTGTAGGGCTTGTTGTTGTGCGTCGGGTTGTACCTGTTGTAATTGTTGGGGTTGTGAGGGTGGTGTGTGTACGTTCGTAAGCCCCGGAACCGTCAGACCTTGAGAACCCGCAATGGCATCATCCCCGGGAACTCCTTGTCCAACTGGGGTGGATGTTCTAATAGTGGGGTCCACAACCCCATCACTTCCTATCACCCCACCAATCATCGTGCTGTCAGTTGAGGAAGAGCCCCCTAATGAAATCCTGCTTTCGTCCAGGGCTGCCGCCCCTTGGGCCCCCGGATCCGTTACTCCCCCCGTGGGGTTCGCTTGGGATCCTCCCCCAAGGACTACCGTCTGTACTACCCCCACCAGGTGAGGGTCTGTCGATGGTGCTCCCCCAGTAGCCTCGTTGTCTACCATCCCTTTACTCCTGAGCGTCATCTTCTCACACGACATATTCTCGCTAAAACCTCGCAACCTAACCCTACCCGGAGAAAACAGGCTAAGTTCTGATTCCCACAACCGATTGCGGTGAAATTTTAACACAACTCCGATTTCCACAAGTAATCACTTGATCAATAGTCTCCGAAGGTATCTCCTACCCTATTACGTTAAACCTCTAGAACATCTAGACCGGAACTATCTTTCCTTCACGTCGTTCACCGCGTTCCCAGCCCCAGTGAAAACCATAAATCACCTAACCTTGTTGACAGACGATGACAGCTGTCGGCGGCAGAATCTCGCTGACTCCCTACTACCAATGAATGGAATTATCGTGTCTTATTAACCTCGTCTCGCATTCGTAAAATTTCTACACAAACAGATAGAATACACGACGGCATCGACTAGCATTTATTTATTTGAGAAAACAACTGTATACGATGAATAAGATACACGCGCACAAATACACTAAAATAGTAGGTTACGCTACGTTAATTCATTAAACGCCAGGAAATTACTACAATTAATCTTGATAAAATGTAATGAGTTTACTATAGTTATTTGACACTCGATGGACTGGTAACGCAATTTAAAAAGAATTAAAGTAAGAAATTTCTTGTCTCTAAATGAAAGACCAATATAAATGTTAGAAAAATATTGATAATTACCGCATTCTTGAACAAAATATACTGAAATTATATAGTGAATATTATCGCGAAAGGAACTACACTGACTTAACTTCGCCTCTCCCAGCTAGGCCAATGGATTTAAACATAACTGGGTGAACTAGAGACCGGCCAATGGCATGGCAGGCACTCCTGAGACTGACTTCCTACTCAACCAATGAGCGCAGAGTGTCACTCTCAGACCAGACAATTCTTGATTAGCCCCGCCTCCTAGGACTGGGCATAGGCCTTGTTTCTGAACGTTCTGTTTTTCCTCCCGTAGGCTCAAACACCGTTCCCACGGTACGACAGGAAACGCCCACAAGACGGCTGGCGCTCTCTGGCTGCCCGACATTCGAGAACTCAAGTTTTATTGGTCCTGGAGTATTGTTCTAAAGGTTGTCACTGACTAATTTCCAAAGACGGCCAAGGGGAGCAAGAGGCAGGAAGCTTTATGACCCTTGACGAAAGAGGGTTGGCCCACGGGGAAGGGGAGAAAGAGAGTAGAAAGGGAGACGGGAGGGAGAAGGGAGAAGAAGGGAGAAGGGAGAAGAAGGGAGAAGCAATGATCTACGCGCCAGATCATTACAACTCCCCCTCCTCGGAAATTAAGAAATTTGTGTGTAAAGAAATTTACACACACTTTTCTTATCCAAAACCCTGACCTATCATGAACATTACTCCACAACCAACATTTAACTCAACATAAATGACCCATTGCCTCAAACAAAAGAAATAATTATCTAACCCTAACTAATATGGTAAAACACATACAACAAATAATGTTTCCTCCAAAACAAATAATGGCACCCCAAAGGTGTGCCTCAGCACGTATACATACAACAACCACAGAAACAATACATAACATAAGGACAGAGACCGTCCCTATAATCCTGGCTGTCCACTTGGGTACAGCCCTGTACCTTCCAACTACCTGGAAGACCAAAGATCCTATACCTGTCTTGATAACTGTCTTGATAACCAATAACCGGGAAAATCAAAACCTAACAACTAGCTAAAATGAGCCGATAGCCTTCAGCTATCCCAGTATTCCACCTGGAATAAAGATCAAACACATCACATAGAAACATTAAAAAATCAATGTCATCAAAAATAAAACAAATTATCAAATTCCATCAAAAATATATAGAGAAATATTCCCTCTCAGGGACCCCGTGTCGCACACCTGTGGCAACTGCCTACCACAGCGTGTCCAAATCCTTAACCTAAAGAAAATACACAAAATATTTTTTATTAAAAAAATTCGATGTCCGCAGACATGTCTCTTAACCAACAACACAGCGGGTGAACACATTTTTCAGCCTGTGTACCACCCTTATTGTTCAGTCATCCACAAAAAAATTAAAAAAATTATATATATAAATATCAGTATCTAGGATCTAGAAAAATCTAGATAAAGTTCCCCACTGATCAGCGTTTCTAGAGAACCTACTAGATGGTTCTCAAAACAGTTCACTCAAACAACTTTTCTAGAGACAACGGTAATTTTCTAGTAACAATTTCTAGCTGTTCACTTTCTAGATTTCTTTTTCCTATTTCACTAGTTCTAGTTTTCAACATTTAATACTGTTCCAGAGAGCGTTCCGAAGGTGTACAGAGGTGTTACTATCAGATGGAAATTAGAGAGAGTTGAACTAACTGTTCGAGTAACACAGTTTACTATCTTCCTTAAAATTCATTTCATATAACTTTTCTATACAAAAGTTCTATCGTTCGGTCCTGGTGACATCTCGTTGCTGTAGATTCGGCGACTACCTCAAGTTGCTTGGAGATCCTGGTCAATCTGGAAGTTCCATTTCCGGCCTCGGCCAACTACGGACAGTACAGGGGGTCTCGCACTGCCGCACCGGCTTGCGTGACAGCTGACAGCTGGCGGCTGTCAGCTCAGGTGGACCCCGCTAACAGGAACCCGGGTTCACCTCTTTTATCGCTTCCAACAGTCATGATGGATTGTTGTTAACCATGGCTGCCACAGTAGCACAGCTTCGAGTCATGATGTCTCGCGTTGGTAGTGAGGTTCGAGTGGCGTTGAAGAGGATGGCATGGTGACAGGACAGGTGGGCCTGCCTCAGCTCCTGGGCGACGTCATCTACCGACGTTTACTTGTTATCCCGGTACTACTGGGCCGGTACACCTTTCCGTGCAACCCCTCGTGCAGCTGAGCTTGGGCCGAGATACAGAGATGTACCTCCTCTGGCGAAACAGCAGCACTCTGTAGGGGTAGTGCTGTTCGTACCCGGGACCGCCGTGTTGCCTCTTCGTTTCCACAGACGACGCAACCGCAGGTTTTGAGAGAGCTTAGTCGTTGCAATTAGCGTTCTTCTTCGTTTCCACTCGTCTTCCACTTCCGGTTTTCCGCAGTCTTGACTTAGCGGCTGGTGGACTTGGTTGGTGACCTTGAGACAGCTAGCCCACGGTTGTGATGGTGACTGACTCTGCTCCGTGAAGACAGCATGGCTGGACTGGGACAACCTCGTTAGTGACGTGAGGTGTCGGCTGGGTGACTGTACGTCAGTCACCCTTCCGGATAACCAATTGACGAGTTACCGGGTACAAGGGCGAGGACTTTATGTAACGTGCCTCAGACCCCGATCTTATCAGCCAGGTGGGTCATCCCCAGACCTGCTGATCTTGATCCTTGGTTCACGTGTGACTGGGAGGCTGGAACTGGTGTACCGTCAGACCTGAGAAAGACAGTCAACAACAAATGGCGGAAGCATGGATATTACTCTGAGGTATAGGAAGTTGGAAACCCCAGAGCAAGGCAAGTATGCTACCTGAGTCATGCACATCAGTAACTACACACCATTGCCTCTACAGGATTATATGAACTTTTACTAAACCTGACTAGGGGAGATCATTACACTTACTGTACAGCTCGCGACCTTGTTACCATAGGGTGACAAGATTGAGCTTGACTACTGATGAGATTTAACAGGAGGTCATCCTCATCCTCTGACTCATCACTTGGATCATTAGGCAGGTCAGGAATTAGACTTGCTGAAGGCAGCTCTAGTTCCTCCCTCGCGTGATAAGGTTTTAATTTATTAATATGAACCGCCCACAGGATGAGTATGGGGTCCACAACCACCCACAGGATGAGTATGGGGTCCACTACCGCCCACAGGATGAGTATGGGGTCCACAACCGCCCACAGGATGAGTATGGGGTCCACTACCGCCCACGGGATGAGTATGGGGTCCACAACCACCCACAGGATGAGTATGGGGTCCACTACCGCCAACAGAATGGGTGTGGGGTCCACTATCCTCTACATTACGAATTTTGTAATCTGGATTAAAGCAGGTTTAAATCTGCTTTAATACAGATTACAGAATAAATACATAATACTCTTATCGCATTATTATCTTATGTTTGTTTACAAAGATACTGTTTCTCACCTCACCTTATTCCTGCATGTATATCCACACTACTGAATTGTATATCAATCCTTCTGGAGATGTATTATGAAATACGAAAGTACTTTAAGGAGTTTCCTGCCTTCGTCCTTCCTTTGTGGTTTGACACACACATTATATATATATATATATATATATATATATATATATATATATATATATATATATATATATATATATATATATATATATATATTACACATGCATATATGCAAGAGGTGTAAATCCTATCTATCACGCTTTAGCTAATAAGAGCAATTATTTTTTAAATATATAAATTACCTGCTCTAATTAGCTGCTGCAAAACAGAGTAAAAATTGTTAATTACCAACAGATTCGTTTAATTCATTGCTAAAATGTGTGTGTATGTGTATGTGTGTATGTGTATGTGTGTGTGTGTGTGTGTGTGTGTGTGTGTGTGTGTGTGTGTGTGTGTGTGTGTGTGTGTGTGTGTGCGCGCGCACGCGTGTGGTAGTGTGGGGTGGTAGGTGGTAGTGTGGGGTGGTAGTGGTAGTGTGGTAGTGGTGTAGGGGGTTCTCTTACCAAACTTTTATCTTCACCAAAAGTCACCAAACGTTATCTTACCAAACAGAGAAGGGTTAGTAAGTACCGAGCCTCCCCCCCCCCTTTTATTACTGTTCTCGTCTCACTCCTCCCAACCCCCCAACCCCCCTCTCTCTCATGTTGAACCCCCTTTCTCATGTAGGGCGAAGTTTCTGATTGCTGTTCGAGAGTGAGAGAGATGCTTATGTCACTGTTACCCGGGTACACTGAAGTCTATATGCCCCAGGCCCCGCCCCAGGCCCCGCCCCTGGCCCCGCCCCAGGCCCCGCCCCTGGCCCCGCCCCTGGCCCGTCCCTGGCCCCGCCCCTGGCCCCGCCCCTGGCCCCGCCCCTGGCCCCGTCCCTGGCCCCGCCCCTGGCCCCGCCTCGCCCCTGGCCCCACCTCGCCCCAGACCCCGGGCCCCGCCCCTGGCCCCGCCCCTGGCCCCGTCCCTGGCCTCGCCCCTGGCCTCACCCCAGACCCCGCCCTGGCCCCGCCCCTGGCCCCGTCCCAGGCCTCGCCCCTGGCCCCGCCTCGCCCCTGGCCCCGTCCCAGGCCTCGCCCCTGGCCCCGCCTCGCCCTGGCCCCGTCCCAGGCCTCGCCCCTGGCCCCGTCCCAGACCTCGCCCCTGGCCCCGCCTCGCCCCCAGACCCCGCCTCGCCCCAGACCCCGGGCCCCGCCCAGACCTCGCCTCGCCCCAGACCCCGGGCCCCGCCCCAGACCTCGCCTCGCCCCAGGCCCCGGGCCCCGCCCCAGCCTCCCCCCTTTGATCCATGCAATTTAACGAATCCGAAATTAATATTTTGATGTGCGATTAACAAGCTGCGAGTGGACGTACTCAAGCTGAGGCAAGAATACACTCAAGCTTGGGGGGGGGGCACACTCAAGCTGCGAGTGGACGTACTCAAGCTGAGGCAAGAATACACTCAAGCTTGGGGGGGGGGCACACTCAAGCTGCGAGTGGACGTACTCAAGCTTGAGGAAAGAATACACTCATGCTGGGGGGGGGGGGTACTCCTCAAGCTGTGGGGAAATATACACTCAATCAATGCAATCAATCAGTGATTCATTGAAGGATGCACTCAATCTAGGAAGGACGCACTCATGCTAGGGATTACGCACTTAAGCTGAGGTAGGACACACTCAGGGATGAGGGAAGGGGATTGATTTACCAGGGGAAAGCGCCAAACCATAACGAACATTGCGCACTCAATCTGTGAGGCAAGACATGAGAATGCACTCAGCATGTGAGGAAATAGATAAAGATGCACTCAATCTGTGAGGCAAGAGACGAGGACGCACTCAATCTGTGAGGCAAGAGATGATGACGCACTCAATCCGTGACAGAAAACTGGATTTAAAACACAGGAGAGGGACCTAACTCTCTTAAAAAAAAATCTTACACTCACTGATAAAAAAATGAAAAAAAGGACCTAAGTTGTAGCTAAATAGGGTTAAGAGGCCCTCCTTAAGTGCATGAAATACACTCATACACTCTTATGAGTGGTATTATAGGCAGTGTGTAGGACAGTTATGTGAGGCAATTTATGAGGAAGCGGCCATGACCTGTGAGGGGGGGAGGGGGGGGAGATATAAGGCATTAAATACGCTTCCAGACAATTATTCACTCCGTAAAAAAATGGCATTCGTTTGGACCAATGTGGAACCACCACACTCAATTAAACCCCCCGCCCACCCCCCTTTAACTATCGTCGACGATAACGCAGATATTGTTAATACTTACATTGATGTAATGTTAATGATGACCTTTAACACTCACCTCCCACACTCTCTCACTCTTTGTAATATTGACCGATTGGTGTCGATAGTGTGTGTGTGTGTGTGTGTGTGTGTGTGTGTGTTGTGGTGTGGTTGTGTGTGTGTTGTGTGTGTGTTGTGTGGGTAGTTGTGTGTGTGTTGTTAGTGTGTGTTGTGTGTGTGTGTTTGTGTGTGTGTTGTGGGTGTGTGTGTGTGTGTGTGTGTGTTTGTGTGTGTGGCTGGTTGTGGTGTGTGTGTGTGTTTGTGTGTGTGGTGTGTGTTGGTGTGTGTGTGTGTTGTGTTGTGTGATGTGGTTGTGTGTGTGTAGTGTTGTGGTGTTGTGTGTGTGTGTGTGTGTGTTGTGTGTTGGTGTTGTTGTGTGTGTGTGTGTGTGTGTGCTTGTGTGTGTGTGTGTGTGTGTGTGTGTGTGTTTTCTCCTGTCCTTCCCCCCTCTTTTGATTTCCTCCGGTGTAGTAAGGTCCCCGTCTCTCAGTCTTTCCTCCTAGCTTAAGCCCTGCAACTCAGATTCGAGTTTTGTTACATTCCTCGGGACCTGTTCTAGTTTCTTTTTGTTTTCTCAGGTACGTGTTCCATACTGGGGATGCATATTCATGTGTGGGTCTCACCTTCGTTGTATACAGGGCATGGAAGGCCCCCTTTCTCCAGATTTCTGAAGGATCCACGGATGATGGCCAGTATGTCATATGCAGCTTTGTTATTCTACTAATGTGAGTTTCTGGCATCAGATTTGGCATCAAATAATTGACTTTCACTGACAGGCGGTGATGTCAAAACACTAAAGAAATCAACCCAATTTGGAAAGAACATCTTTATGACAACATACAGATGTATGTTGTATGTATTTAATACAGGGTGTTGTATAAAACAACACACCTGTTTTAATTTTTTCATTTTCTTTTTCTTGCCAAGCTCATTTCAGATTGGAAAATAAATTTGTAACAGTATTAATAAAAATTACAAATACATTCATTTTGGTTATGTTTTGTAAATGAATTTTGTACTCATCTGTACATGAACGTAATCATTGTGTACTTTGATATATTCATACATAACTTACGTAAATACATACATTCATACAATCATACTTAAATGCACAAGTGAATCAATATATATATGAAACATGATACATGCATATATACATACATGTGTCCATATCTGCATCATACATATATACAACATATATATGACCAATGCAAGTATCCATACATGCATCTATACGTGTATCCCTACATATACACCACCATACATGATGCATACTTACATCCATATACGAGGCATACATAAATACATACATACATTCATGCATATATACAGCCACCCACACCCCCTATACACACTAACAAACCTCGTATCCTGTCCTGGCATTGTCTGACGTAAGGTCCCACCACGAAACACACTATATGAGAACATCATCATCACTGGAGGAGAACGAGAGGATAGTACCCAGTGTCCTGGGTGCTCCCAGATGCCCATTGTCAACAGTTCTGTGGCTGATATGTCGACAGCCCCGCCTTCCTCCCTCCTGGTCTTGGGAGACCCAACTGTCGTGGGAAAAGATATATATAGCGAGTTCTTTATTTAAGGAATCAGAAGCTGCAGAGTTGAGAACGTATGGGGGGATTTTGAGGAGGGAGATTGAGAAAATGAGAGAGGAGGATATATGGAGATATGGAGGAAGAGAGGGAGATATGGAGACGAGTGGGAGAAGGCAGGGGTGGCCGCTTCGCGCGAGCGCGCGCGCGCGCGCGCGCGCGCGCGCAGCGCTCGCGCGCGCGAGAGAGCGAGAGCACGCGAGAGAGAGATAGATAGAGACCAACCAAAACATTGAGGTTTACCAGCGATATACAACCCCAAACAGAAATAACGGACCCCCCCCCACTAATGATCGTATCTACTCCAACAGGAAACAGCAAACACTTCCCCCCCCCCCCCTCTTCTTATATGCCTAGTAATAAGATGTGATAAAAGAGAGAGTAATGACAAGGCACAAGATATCCATAATAAAAAAACAATAAAATATAAAACTTTATTTTTGCAAGTGTATTAATTATACGTGGTGGAGGGGTGGGGGGGGGGGGGGTTAGGCAATCAGCAATATGTTGGGTCATACTTGGGTCCATACTTGAGGCAGTTATCGCGGGTCGTTAAGTGGGGGGGGGAAGGGTTATGTTGAGCTTGAGTTGGATATAATGTTTTGGTAATTGTGGCAGTAGAACTACAATTGTGTTGTGGTGATTGTAGTAGTGGTAATAGGCGGGGTAGAGGTGGGTATGGTTGTAGTGGTGATGGTGGTAAACGATGGTGGTGGTGGGTGATGATTGGTAGTGGGGGTGAGTGGGGATGTGGTAGTTGGTGGTGACACTGCTGGCTGTGGTGGTTGTGTGAAGGAGAGGTAGCGACTCCCCCCCTCCCCTATCCCCCTCACCCCCCCCTCCATATAACCACACATGCAAAGTCGCCGGAGTTAGCCAACTAGAGCCACCGAGATTATATTTATTTTCAATCACGTAAATATTAATACTGCGGAGGCCCGAGCACCCATGTCTCGACACAGACAAGTGAGAGGCGTGTATGAGTGTATGTGTGTGTGTATAGATACACCTATACACCTCGACAAGAAGAACTCTCAGATTAGAACAGCGTGTAGAGGAGAGGTGGGGGGGACGGGGAGGATGGTGGTTCCACAGCGTGAGAGGAGCTCTTCACCACAGTAATACCTAAAGCATAATAATAATTAGTTATCTTTTGTATATCACAGTGAACAATGTGTCACTGTGTGGTGGGTGCTGGTAGAGGTGTGGTGGTGGTGGTGGTAGGTGGTGTGGTAGTGTGGTTGCTGGTGGTGGTGCTGTGGTGGTGCTGGTGTTGGTGCTGGTGGTGGTTGCTGGTACTGTGGTGGTGGTGGTGGTGGTGGTGGCGGCGTGGCTGTGCAGGTGGTAGTTGTGGTGGCTGTACACGGCAAGTGTATTTTCTCCGTAATTATACCGGATAATATTCGGGAAAAGAGGGAGCAAAATTCGCGTGCAAATTGTTTGTTAGGTAATAATCCAGCGCTGAGGGTCGAGACGGTTGTGGTGTCCCCAGACAGGTATGGTTGACTTTATATATATAATATATTGATAGATATATAATTACCCCTCTCACATGTTCGTTATTTCCGTCTTTTAAAGCTCTCAACAGGAAGGAATTTGGTGAAGACCATCTTTGGAATTGCCGTCTTCCCACTCATCAAAGATGCGGCGCTGAGACAGGCAGCCAGGCGGAGCGCCCGGAGGAACTGGCGTAGGAGCGCCCGAGGAACTGGCGATGGAGCGCCCGGAGGAACTGGCGTAGGAGAGCCCGGAGGAACTGGCGAGGGAGCGCCCGGAGGAACTGGCGTAGGAGCGCCCGGAGGAACTGGCGATGGAGCGCCCGGAGGAACTGGCGAGGGAGCGCCCGGAGGAAACTGGCGAAGGAGCGCCCGGAGGAACTGGTGAAGGAGCGCCCGGAGGAACTAGTGAAGGAGCGCCCGGAGGTTGAAGGTGGCAAACGACGAGTGCCGGACAGGATGCCAAATTAGGCCATTTATAGCAAGTTACTTCTTGCACAAGATGTAAACTAAGATGCTAGGTAAAGGGGAAGGAAGACTCGTATCTACAGGATAACTTCTCCACCTAGAATAAGGAGGACTCTCAGAAGGTGAAGCATAAGACTCCACAAGTATCCAGCGACTTCCTCGTCCGCACGACTCAACCAAAATATTCATACAAAGAATTTATGGGATAATACAAGGAAACTTGTCTACAAGTCAATAAATTACACGAAATAATCTGCTTGTAATAACTC
>WNGS01163269.1:187036-203855 GCA_020271785.1 Procambarus virginalis | reverse complement strand
ATCTGGATTATTTTTAATAGCGGGGGTAGAGTGGAACAACTTTTATACTGGAAAACCCACTTAATTCAAGCTGGATTCTCATTCATACCCTGGATTGAATTCTTTTATTTTTTAGCTATGTATAATGTTTGTTCGAAGTTGTGGGTCATACGCTTGGCGCTGGTCTCTCCAAACTTTGCAGGGTGACTGGTCGATGTTCGGGGATGGTCATGGGGGAGTTGGAGTCGACCTCTATACTCTTCACTTTTCATGAAATGGCAAATGATACTAATTTCCCATCACGCCAAATGAAAGTCACTATACTCATTACGATTATAAGGATGAAGAGAAAGTAGTGAGAAGCAGAGAAGGGATGAAGGGCAGGGATGGTGGAGAGGAGTTAGGAAGTTGTGATGGGTAGGGAAGGAGAGGAATGAGTGGAGAGACAAAGTAATGAAGGGACTGAAGAGGGGGAAAAGGAAGGGTAGTTGGTGATGAATTGCGAAGGTAATGGCAAAGATGATGATGGAGATGGGCTAGGAGGATGGTGATGATGGGTAAGGATGATGGTGATGATGGGCATTCAGTAGGTTGCGAGTTCAAGTCACCCCACTGCCTGAAAATGATTTTCAATTATATATCACGAAATTGTGATTTTCAATATTATATATAATATATGCATTTATTTCTAAATCTTTCCCTGTCGAAGTGGTAAATAGCAAATTGGTAGTCAGTTGGCACTATTGGACGGCGACAGGTGCAATAGACACTTATTACTGACCTGCTGACGTGCCATTAAACCCGAGATAATGAGCCATTTGCACCTCTCACACACTCCCCCCCCCTCCCTTTTTATCTCTCTCTCCCTCCTTACCTCCTTCCTTTCTCTTCCCTCCCTACCTACTTCCTCTCTCTCTCTCTCTCTCTCACTTCCTGGTAAAGAACACTCTGAGATACTTATACCAAACAAACGGGTCGTTACCAGTTAGGATCACTCGCTGTGGAATGCAACGAGGGAGAATATAAAGTGAGATAACAAGAAATAAAAAATCAATGTGAATGTAAAGAGTGAATGTAAAACTTCTTCAGTGTTCGTGCCGTCAGTTACTGCAACGTGGTAGTTGATGTAGTCGTTGAAGCTGTTTCAGTAATATATATATATTATGCAAACAAGCCTGAATGGTCCCCAGGACTAGATACAACTGAAAACTCACACCCCAGAAGTGACTCGAACCCATACTCCCAGGAGCAACGCAACTGGTATGTACAGGGAGCCTTAAACCACTTGACCACCACTTGACTTCCTTTTGATGGTCGTGATGGTCAAGTGGTTAAGGGGCATGTCAGAGCATGGAGCAGCGACGTCAATGCCATCTGTGAGCCCGCTCCCGAACCCCCCCCCCCCCACAACATGGACGACGCCATCTAGTAGTGACAGTATTATACCAGCAAGAGGCGCTAGATTCCTGTCCTAGTTAGCTCCAGAGGTAGCTGGAGCTGATCTCTAGTGAGGTGGCCCTTAGAAAATCAGCGCCATCTATTATAGGAGGAGTTGTATGTCTAGGTCAGAGTACGTAAATGTTTTTCCTAGTGTCCCAGTGTACTGATGAGTGTCTGTATCCACAGAGTCGACGTAGGACTGCTGTGGTACGAGAACAGTCAGCCTCTCCAGAGTAGCCAATGTCTCTCTACTCTATTCTGCTTTACGGAACCAGTGAGCCGCCACCAGAGAAGAACTGTGAAGTGTTCTACTGTCTGCCTGTGAAGTGGCAGTGATGGAATTCGGCGTACCCGGGACTGGCTAACAGAAGAGACGACTGAGAGTTAAGGTGCTAGTGAGGAGTGTAACCAGCGAGTTGCAAGAAGCTCCTGCCAGGGGTTCGTTACCCTTGTATTTATACATGAAGAGGCCCAGCAGCGCGAGGCTGATGTTCTCTGCCAGCTCCAGGCTGAAGAGTGATTGTGGGGGTGCACGGAGAGCACCTAGTGAGACTGTGTTTGGCTGGCCCGTGGCCAGGGTAGACTCGTAGGTGTTTCCCAGTACTGGTTGAGGACGGTACTGTGTTGAGGAAACACGGTAGCTGACAAGACTGCATCGATTGAGCATTGAATAGCGCTTAGTGTCCTATGAGAGAGACACTTGTGCACATATTAGTGTAATAATACTTCTTTTAATTTTATATGAGGTGATAGGAATGTAATTATATATGAATATATTGATAATTAATGAAGTATAGTATTCAATGCACCTCCCCAGTGTGTTCTACTTGCATTACCGAGCTCGCTCCTTGAAAGCCTAACTTGGGGTTGGATATCAGAACTTTAGTACCACCAGAAAAGAACCCGGTTGCGATCCATTGTGGCCGTAACATAATTGGCATCCCCAGCGGGATCCGACCTCTTGTCAAGTACGTTGACAAGGGTGGTGACACAGTGCAATCCCCTGTGAATAATTTCCCTGTTTGTTATTTTGCCAGGACGTTACATGTCCTGTGCAGTGCTAAGTGTGATTAATTGTGATTGTGCAGTATTGGCGAGCGCGGTGCTCAGTTATTTATGGTGTCTAGTGTTACGTGAAGCAGTTTGTTAAGTGCTCGTGCACCACTTAGTGACAAAATGGCGGAGAAAATAACCATTGAGAATCTAGACGATGTTCAGGAATTTCTGAACAAGGAGGACTGTCTTGCTAGACTGAAACAAATGGGAAAGCTGGAACTGGTGCTAGCAAGTGCCTATTTAGGGATCAAAATACGCGAGAGCGATTCCTGTGTTGAAATCTTATCGAAGGTTCATAAGCACTTAAAGGCCGGGGAGAAGCAGGAAAGTGAGGCTCAGAGTACAAAGGAAAGTGTGGTGGCTTCCACTGAAAAGGAAGATAAAAGCAGTGACGGTGAGAGTGAGGCGGGTGAACTGAATATAAGTTTTCTAACTGTCAAAATGCGTGCCTTAGAAATAAATCGTGAGATAGAGTGGAGGAAATTAGAAAGAGAACGGGAAATGAAAGAGAAGGAAATGGAAATGAAACGTTTGGAATTACAAGAAAGGAAAGAAGAGCGAGAAATAGAAGAAAGAAGAGAGAGAGAAAGAGAAGAGTGGGAAAGACAAGAAAAAGAAAGGAAATAGCGAAGGAAATGGAAATGAAAGGGTTGGAATTAGAGCGAGAAAGAGAAAGAGAAGAACGAGAAAAACAAGAGAAGGAAAGACTCCACAAGTTGGAAGTGCTACGATTAGGTGGTCAGAGGAAAACAAAGGAAACAAGTAGTTTAGATCCGCTGAGAAATATAAAGATGGTCCCTAGATTCAATGAAAAGGAAGTTTCAAAGTTCTTCACTGCCTTCGAGAAGGTTGCTGCCTCTTTGGATTGGCCAAAGGAGAATTGGGCCATCATGATACAGTCCGTCTTGACTGGGAAGGCCTAAATTGCCTACTCCACGTTGTCGCTTGATGATTCTGGCAGTTACGACGCTGTGAAGAAGGTAGTGCTCATGGCTTATCAGTTGGTGCTGGAGGCTTATAGGCAAAAGTTCAGGAACCTGAAGAAGACCTCGGAGCACACGTTCACAGAGTTTGCGAACATCAAGGACCGGCTTTTTCAGGAATGGTGTGCATCTTGAAAGGTGAAGACGAAAGAACAACTCGAGCAACTCATATTGTTGGAGGACTTCAAGGAATGTCTGTCTGGAGATCTCAAGACATACTAAGAAGAACAGCAGGTAGAGACCTTGAGTGCGGCTGCCACTATGGTTGAGAAGTACATCCTAACTCATCGATCCTCTACCAGGTATGTCCCGAAGAGTTACCCACGTCTGTTTGGCAAGTCTCGACCAGAAGAAGGAAGACCCGTCCTACAAAGTGCTTTGAAGACTCCCCCAGGTAGTCCCTGAAGGACTAGTCCTAACAGACCAACACACCGTAGTCCAAGGAGGGACGTAGTGTGTTGGACTTGCGGGCAGAGAGGGCTTGTTGCTGCCAGGTGCCGAGGAGAGACAGGTAACGACCCGCACAGAGAAGTAATGCTGATGAGTTGTAGGACACCACCAGTGGGAACCTAGTCTCTAATGACAAGTAGAGAAGGACCAGAATTGTTTGCCCCTCACACTTCAGGCGGGTATGTAATGAGTGATCATACTGGTAAATCAGTTGTAGTGCTCAGAGATAGTGGAGCAGCCCAGACCCTGATCGTGAGAGACTCGTTACCCGAGGGGATGAGTGTCGACGGGAGACAAAAGGTTGTTCTAGTTGGGTTTCCTTCGACGTGGTACGTTGCCCCCTTAGTGCAAGAACACCTAGACTCGCCTTACTTCAGTGGCACATGTGCGTTGGCATTGGTTGATACTCTGCCCATAGCTGAGATAGAAGTAGTACTAGGCAACGACTTGGCGACAGGTTTGAACTACGAACATCTCAAGATGGTGGACGATCCAGTAGTAAGGCCTGAGATGACAGCAGTACACATCAAATCCCAGGTACAGACGTGAAATTATATAAATTGTTTAATTCTCCCTCTACCCAACAGATTGAGAGCATTCCAACAGATTCTGCTGACTCTTCTCCCGACGAGAAACATGGGCTTACGGTGACAGAAGCAACTGAGCAAGAAGAGGGGCCTCATGTACAAGCGCCCACGGATATCCAAGAGTCTGAAGTGACGGCAGATAAGTACTTGCGGTATGGCAAGGTACTATATTCACTGAACCGGCCAGAGATTCCCCAGACGTCAGCGGTATGTGAGATATGTGGGCAGGCTCTAGTGCCCTCTTTGATCCAAGCCAGGCTAATGGATATAGCCGGCTTTGGATATTACAGGCTCATGAATCTTATTCCTAAGTTAGTCAAATGTTTCTTAGCGGTATTTTGTATTATTCTCGTGTGTGTCCTAAGCGAAGATCAGTGGACGAACCATCAGATGATGGCTCCTATGAACATCGTGGAGAGACACCAGAGATTGGAGACCCACCCTATGAGTATTGCAGTCGAAGAAGGGGGCCCAGAAGGTGATTGATGATACAGGGAGTAGGAGAAATGTTTTAATGAGTGACTGTTCCCGACAGGTTGACACACCCCCCCCCCCCCGTGTAATTGCTGAGCCTGGATTCAACATTATACGGAACGTTGGTCGACCTGACGGTGGAAGAGCGAACACAATCTTCAATGTACAAGCAGTCCTGTCTGGACTAGTTGTGGGCCTAGTAAGCAGTTATGCTGTAAGTACAGAATTAAAGACAATCCCTGTTACTCCGAATCATCAGTCCCTGGTATTCCAGATTTCCGTCTCCCTGAAGGACTGCCAGACCGGTGCAAGAAATGCCTTCTGCGACCAGCCACCAGCGGTGCCACGACACAGGGAGGTGTCTATTCACCCCAGATCGAGCCTCTGTAGATCCTTACCCAAGACACGTAACATAATTGTGCCTCTGACGAGCATGCCAGTATGGTTTCTGGAAGTCACATCAGGCAGGTCATTGCCTATGATCTTCGAGTTTTCCTTGTGTCAGATTCTCCTATTAAGGCAAGTTTGCAGTCAGGACATCCTCGCCACATCAGTCCATTGTTTATGTGCGTCTATTTGGCTTTGTACTAACGTACTAATTTGGTTTGTTTTCTCCTTTGTAGAAACCCAAACCAAATTCCTTTTTGGTGGGAAGGTGTTACGAACCCGATTCCATCGTCGGAGCATGGAGCAGCGACGTCAATGCCATCTGTGAGTCCGCTCCCGAACCCCCCCCCCCCACAACATGGACGACGCCATCTAGTGGTGACAGTATTATACCAGCAAGAGGCGCTAGATTCCTGTCCTAGTTAGCTCGAGAGGTAACCTTTAGTGAGGTGGCCCTTAGAAAATCAGCGCCATCTATTATAGGAGGAGTTGTATGTCTATGTCAGAGTACGTAAATGTTGTTTCCTAGTGTCCCAGTGTACTGATGAGTGTCTGTATCCACAGAGTTGACGTAGGACTGCTGTGGTACGAGGACAGTCAGCCTCTCCAGAGTAGCCAATGTCTCTCTACTCCATTCTGCTTTACGGAAGCATTGAGCCGCCGCCGGAGAAGAACTGTGAAGTGTTCTACTGTCTGCCTGTGAAGTGGCAGTGACGAAATTCGGCGTACCCGGGACTGGCTAACAGAAGAGACGACTGACAGTTAAGGTGCTACTGAAGAGTGTAACCAGCGAGTTGCAAGAAGCTCCTGCCAGGGGTTCGTTACCCTTGTATTTATACATGAAGAGGCCCAGCAGCGCGAGGCTGATGTTCTCTGCCAGCTCCAGGCTGGAGAGTGATTGTGGGCGTGCACGGAGAGCACCTAGTGAGACTGTGTTTTGGCTGGCCCGTGGCCAGGGTAGACTCGTAGGTGTTTCCCAGTACTGGTTGAGGACGGTACTGTGTTGAGGAAACACGGTAGCTGACAAGACTGCATCCATTGAGCATCGAATAGCGCTTAGTGTCCTATGAGAGAGACACTTGTGCACATATTAAGTGTAATAATACTGCTTTTAGGTTTATATGAGGTGATGGGAAAGTAATTATATATGAATATATTGACAATTAATGAAGTGTAGTATTCATTACACCTCCCCCAGTGTGTTTTACTTGCATTACCGAGCTCACTCCTTGAAAGCCAGTATTAACTTGGGGTTGGATACCAGAACCTTAGTACCAGCAGAAAAGAACCCGGTTGCGACTCATTGTAGCTGTAACATTATATATATATATATATATATATATATATATATATATATATATATATATATTAAACGCTCAGAATGTAGGACTACGAGACTAAACTCGTGCCTGCAAGCACATCCAGTTGAGTATCTACACACACACACACACACACACACACACACACACACACACACACACACACACACACACAACAGGGATCGACAGGGTTGATAAAGACAGGCTGTTTAACACAAGGGGCACACGCACTAGGGGACACAGGTGGAAACTGAGTGCCCAAATGAGCCACAGAGATATTAGAAAGAACTTTTTTAGTGTCAGAGTGGTTGACAAATGGAATGCATTAGGAAGCGATGTGGTGGAGGCTGACTCCATACACAGTTTCAAGTGTAGATATGATAGAGCCCAATAGGCTCAGGAAACTGTACACCTGTTGATTGACGGTTGAGAGGCGGGACCAAAGAGCCAGAGCTCAACCCACGCAAGCACAACTAGGTGAGTACACACACACACACACACACACACACACACACACACACACACACACACACACACACACACACACGCGCGCGCGCACACACACACACAGCTCAGGAAGCTGTTTACTAGTGCTGGGAAGACGGGACACCACGATCGTAGCTCTCATACTGTAACTACACTTAGGTAATTAACAGTAGATTGACAGATGAGAGGCAGGACCAAGGAGCCAAAGCTCAACCCCTGCAAGCACAACTAGCTGAGAACAAACACACATTAAAGAACCAACACTTTCCAGCCACGAATCAAGACGAAAAAATAAATCATGCTTAAATCTGCACCCCCCTCCCCCCCGGCTCGCCTGAAGCTCCCCCCCCTCCCACAATCACCTCTGGAGGGTATTTAGCTCGCTGCGTTTGTCTGTAGCTTTTGTTATGAATTAGTCTCCATCTTGTCCCCGGAGAGATCGCGTCGCGTTATTGCTAATGTGAAGCTCTTGCAGCATGGCTGTCATATTACTGCAAGTGTGATGAGGGGGAGAGAGAGAGAGAGAGAGAGAGAGAGAGAGAGAGAGAGAGAGAGAGAGAGAGAGAGAGAGAGAGAGAGAGAGAGAGTATAAACTGTTTATGCACATATATCAGGCAATGAAAAACATATTACTTCCCCCATTCTGGCTTTGCGGATAGAAGAGAACAGAATATTAGAGCACATTAAGGCTCTCTCCATATACTGCCGGACTGGGAATCCCGGTAGAGAATTACACTGGTATAGAGTAATGGTGAACCTAATCTTGCTATTTTCACTAATATATTGCTCCTTTAACTAATATATTGCTGCTTCCACTACGACCGCAACTACATCAACTGCCACCAACGCATCATCCACTAGTAACTCTCTAACCTACCACCGTCATCATACCATCTGCTAGCACCAACAAGCTTCTAAATCTTATGGCCATATAACCTACTAGTAAGGCTCCCAACACCTACCACCGTCACTATAGACTCTGCAAGCAACAACAAGTCACTAACTCACCACAACACCATCACACCTTGGTGGCGCAGTGGGAACCTATTCGCTTCGCGGGCCACCGATTTGCTCTGGGTTCGTGCCCTGGCCGAGGAAGATTGACTGGCTACTATTTCTTTTTTATCAGTTCGCCCCTGTTTACCCAGCAGTAACTGATTTCAAGCCGATAGCAGGGCCGTGTTCAAGGGAAAACTAACAGGGTAAGGCTTCCCATGACCCATGGGAAGGGAAAGCTCTCAGCTTACCATGACTCATGGGAAGGGAAAGCTCTCAGCTTACCATGACACATGGGAAGGGAAAGCTCTCAGCTTACCATGACCCCTGGGAAGGGAAAGCTCTCAGCTTACCATGACCCATGGGAAGGGAAGCTCTCAGCTTACCATGACCCATGGGAAGGGAAAGCTCTCAGCTTACCATGACCCATGGGAAGGGACAGCTCTCAGCTTACCATGACCCATGGGAAGGGAAAGCTCTCAGCTTAACATGACCCCTGGGAAGGGAAAGCTCTCAGCTTACCATGACCCATGGGAAGGGAAAGCTCTCAGCTTACCATGACCCATGGGAAGGGAAAGCTCTCAGCTTAACATGACCCCTGGGAAGGGAAAGTTCTCAGCTTACCATGACCCATGGGAAGGGAAAGCTCTCAGCTTACCATGACCCATGGGAAGGGACAGCTCTCAGCTTACCATGACCCATGGGAAGGAAAGCTCTCAGCTTAACATGACCTCTGGGAAGGGAAAGTTCTCAGCTTACCATGACCCATGGGAAGGGAAAGCTCTCAGCTTAACATGACCCCTGGGAAGGAAAGCTCTCAGCTTACCATGACCCATGGGAAGGGAAGCTCTCAGCTTACCATGACCCATGGGAAGGGAAAGCTCTCAGCTTAACATGACCCCTGGGAAGGGAAAGCTCTCAGCTTACCATGACCCATGGGAAGGGAAAGCTCTCAGCTTAACATGACCCCTGGGAAGGGAAAGCTCTCAGCTTACCATGACCCATGGGAAGGGAAAGCTCTCAGCTTAACATGACCCAGGGAAGGGAAAGCTCTCAGCTTACCATGACCCATGGAAGGGAAAGCTCTCAGCTTACCATGACCCCTGGAAGGGACAGCTCTCAGCTTACCATGACCCATGGGAAGGGAAAGCTCTCAGCTTAACATGACCCCTGGGAAGGGAAAGCTCTCAGCTTACCATGACCCATGGGAAGGGAAGCTCTCAGCTTACCATGACCCATGGAAGGGAAAGCTCTCAGCTTAACATGACCCATGGGAAGGGAAGCTCTCAGCTTACCATGACCCATGGGAAGGGAAAGCTCTCAGCTTACCATGACCCATGGGAAGGGAAAGCTCTCAGCTTACCATGACCCATGGGAAGGGAAAGCTCTCAGCTTACCATGACCCCTGGGAAGGGAAAGCTCTCAGCTTACCATGACCCATGGGAAGGGAAAGCTCTCAGCTTAACATGACCCCTGGGAAGGGAAAGCTCTCAGCTTACCATGACCCCTGGGAAGGGAAAGCTCTCAGCCTACTAACAGGAGTCAGCAGCCGTCTGCTCCTGTACCCACATGTGCAAGGGCACCTCTCCCAGCCAACTCCAAACCATCACACATATGCAATACAAGTCCCACACATATATGCAATACTACACCGTAGTATTTGCAACGTTAGAAAAGCTTAGCATTTATATAACGGAACATTATGCCTGTTCAGAACATTATACACAATGAGAGCATTATATGCATTATGTACATTAGTATCATTATACACAGAACAGCATAGGCAAAATATTCAATTAGAAGACTGTAGTCTGGAATTCACATTCAGAATATTATCGGCAGTCTACACATTAAGAACAATACAGGGAGTATACACACTCAGAACATAATACAGGCAGTATACACACTCAGAACTTAATACAGGCAGTATACACACTCAGAACATTACAGCCAGTATACACACTCAGAACATTACAGCCAGTATACACACTCAGAACATAATACAGGCAGTATACACACTCAGAACATAATACAGCCAGTATACACACTCAGAACATAATACAACAAGTATACACACTCAGAACATTACAGCCAGTATACACACTCAGAACATAATACAACAAGTATACACACTCAGAACATTACAGCCAGTATACACACTCAGAACATAATACAGGGAGTATACACACTCATAACATAATACAGGCAGTATACACACTCAGAACATAATACAGGGAGTATACACACTCAGAACATAATACAGGCAGTATACACACTCAGATCATAATACAGGCAGTATACACACTCAGAACATACTACAGGCAGTATACACACTCAGAACATTATACAGGGAGTATACACACTCAGAACATTATACAGGGAGTATACACACTCAGAACATAATACAGGCAGTATACACACTCAGAACATAATACAGGCAGTATACACACTCAGAACATAATACAGGCAGTATACACACTCAGAACATAATACAGGCAGTATACACACTCAGAACATAATACAGGCAGTATACACACTCAGAACATAATACAGGCAGTATACACACTCAGAACATAATACAGGCAGTATACACGCTCAGAACATAATACAGGCAGTATACACACTCAGAACATAATACAGGCAGTATACACACTCAGAACATAATACAGGCAGTATACACACTCAGAACATAATACAGGCAGTATACACACTCAGAACTTAATACAGGCAGTATACACACTCAGAACATTACAGCCAGTATACACACTCAAAACATTACAGCCAGTATACACACTCAGAACATTACAGCCAGTATACACACTCAGAACATAATACAGGCAGAATACACACTCAGAACATAATACAGCCAGTATACACACTCAGAACATAATACAACAAGTATACACACTCCGAACATTACAGCCAGTATACACACTCAGAACATAATACAACAAGTATACACACTCAGAACATTACAGCCAGTATACACACTCAGAACATAATACAGGGAGTATACACACTCAGAACATAATACAGGCAGTATACACACTCAGAACACAGTACAACCAGTATTCACACTCAGAACATAATACAGGCAGTATACACACTCAGAAAACTACAGCCAGTATACACACTCAGAACATAATACAGGGAGTATACACACTCAGAACATAGTACAGGGAGTATACACACTCAGAACATAATACAGGGAGTATACACACTCAGATCATAATACAGGGAGTATACACACTCAGATCATAATACAGGGAGTATACATACTCAGAACACACAGATCAGTCTTGGATCACCAGTATCGTGAACATGGGGAAAGCAATAGTCAAAATGCTCAACTCTGGCTCGTGGTCAGAGTTGAGATGACAAGTTATGAGAACTTATCCTCAATACACTACAAGAAACAAGGATCAGAAGTGACATGTTCACGACATACAAGATAAAAATTGGAATAGATGAATTGAATTAGGATACTTTTTTGTTTATGCAACCCAAAGTGTTCAGAACGTCTATTATAGACCCATTCAACCTTGCAATCCCATTCCCCCCAAAAAATGAGGGAAAAAATAATCTCAGTGTCAAATATGACACTGAGATGAGAATTATATACGTATCAGCCTAAGCCATGACACTAGGGGTGAGAAATGACACTGTTGAGAGTCTGTGTCAAGCAGTGACCTGACAGTCTGGAGTAGGGCTATAACTTGGTGTTTCATCCTGGAACTTGACACTTTGGGGATTTAAGTGTTGACACCGTATCTCCGTGGCAGTTAGCACAGCAGGATCTGTGTCATTTCGGAAGGGGATGACCATATAAACCACACATGCAGATTGCCAGAGTTAGCCAACTAGAGCCACCGGGATAATATTTATTTTCACCGTAAATATTAATACTGCGGAGGCCCGAGCACCCATGTCCCGACACAGACAAGTGAGAGGCGGTGTATGAGTGTATGTGTGTGTGTATAGATACACCTATACACCTCTACAAGAAGAACTCTCAGATTAGAACAGCGTGTAGAGGAGAGGGGGGGAGGGGGTCCAGAGCGTGAGAGAGAGCTCTTCACCACAGCAAATTCCTCAAGCAATAATAATATTAGTTATCTTTTGTATATCACAGTGAACAACGTGTCACTCTGTGGGATTGCTGGTGGTGGTGTTGGTGCTGGTGGTGGTGCTGGTGGTGGTGGTGGTGCTGCTGCTGGTGGTGGTGGTGCAGGTGGTGGTGGTGCTGGTAGTTGTGGTAGCTGTACACGGCAAGTGTGTTTTCTCCGTAATTATACCAGATAATGTTCGGGAAAAGACGGAGCAAAATTCGCGTGCAAATTGTAGTTAGGTAATAATCCAACGCTGAGGGTCGAGACGATTGTGGAATCCCCAGACAGGTACAGCTGACTTTATATATATATATATATACCTACATTCCCTCCAATGCGTTATGTGTGATTTCCTCCGAGGCTATGGGTCCCCCTTCTTCCAGCCAGAGGTGGTACTCCCTTCTATATATATATATATATATATATATATATATATATATATATATATATATATATATATATATATAGCACAGCAGGAGCCGCGGGGACACACAGAGAAAGAGACAAGTCAGCCAAGTATAGGCAATTAGATCATCGGTACAACTTCGTTCCAATAGGGTCTGAGACCCTAGGCCCATGGGGAGAGAGTGCAAGAAGGTTTCTAAAGGATCTTGGTTCCAAGCTCATTGACACCACAAGAGACCCTAGAGCGGCAAGTTTTCTCTTTCAGCGCCTCAGTGTCGCGATCCAGAGGGGGAATGCTCGCTGCATCCTCGGTTCCTGCCCAACGTCGGAGGAGTTCGAGGAAATCTACAGCCTCTAGGAAGCGAACTATTTTTGTGTCCTCTTAATGCTCATTTTTTTGTATACAATCAGATATGTAACTGTATAACCTTGCTTAATAAAGTGTACACCATAAAAAAGGGGGTGGTAGGAGAAGCGAACACCCTCATGTATTCAGAGTTAAATGGCAAGTTTTTCCCTGAATGCTCTGTGTTCCCTTCTCTGAGGCTGTGGGTCCCTATAATTGCACCAGAGGTGGTTCCCCCCTATATATATATATATATATATATATATATATATATATATATATATATATAACTGAAAACTCACACCCCAGAAGTGAATCGAACCCATACTGCCAGGAGCAACGCAACTGGTATGTACAGGGATGCCTTAATCCACTTGACCATCACGACCGGACATAAGGAAGTGATAGCCGAAGCTATTTGAACCACTTCCCCGCTGGCACTCGGATGGTAATCTTGTTCGCATTTGTGTTCCTCACGTGTTGCCCCCAAAATGAGGTGATTTGATAAATGCTATGCCCAAGATTACCATATATTCCCAGCACTAATATTAATTTTGCTTGTTATTGTATGTCACTTCTCCTCCCTTTAACGTAATCCAGTTTTATGTTCAGTATTTTCCACTGTTGTTCTGCACCATAAGCCAAGATTTTTGCTTTATTTCAATTTGTTTCTTAGTGTTATTAAAGAGCATTGTTATTATTGTGTTTTATGTCTCTTCCCTTACCTTACCACAGATTATCAACACGCAGTCATTCTTTTTTTTCTTTTTTTCTTTGTAATATTTATGTGGCCCGGCCTAACATCTGCCAGTGGAAGACTGCCGACCACCATACTCCACTATTTTACCGTCACAATAATATATATATATATATATCTATATATATATATATATATATATATATATATATATATATATATATATATATAATCACCCCTCTCACATATTCGTTATTTCCAGCTCTAAATAAAAGACAAATAATCAATCACCTGCGCGAGAGAGAAATTTGGTGAAGAACATTTTTGGAATTGCCGTATTCCACTCATCAAAGGTGCGGCGCTGAGACAGGCAGCCAGGCGAGGGAGCGCCCGGAGGAGCTGGCGAAGGAGCCCCCGGAGGAGCTGGCGAAGGAGCCCCCGGAGGAACTGGCAAAGGAGCGCCCGGAGTAGCTGGCGAAGGAGCGCCTGGAGGAGCTGGCGAAGGAGCGCCCGGAGGAACTGGTGAAGGAGCGCCGGAGGAGCTGGCGAGGAGAGCCCCGGAGGAGCTGGCGAAGGAGTGCCCGAGAAGTCGAAGGTGGCAACGACGAGTGCCGGACGCCTCGGAGCTGTGCCGTGAGAACCTTTTTTTCCCGTGTGTTGACGCCCTCTCGGGTCACACTTGCCAAGACACGTCCAAAGTGGTCCACACTTTGCCCAAGACATGCCCAAAGTGGTCCACACTTTGCTCAATACACGCCCAAAGTGGTCCACACTTGGCCCAAGACACGCCCAAAGTGGTTCACACTTTGCTCAATACACGCCCAAAGTGGTTCACACTTTGCTCAATACACGCCCAAAGTGGTTCACACTTTGCTCAATACACGCCCAAAGTGGTTCACACTTTGCTCAATACACGGCCAAAGTGGTTCACACTTTGCTCAATACACGCCCAAAGTGGTTCACACTTTGCTAAATACACGCCCAAAGTGGTTCACACTTTGCTAAATACACGCCCAAAGTGGTTCACACTTTGCCCAAGACAGATGTGTATATTTCAATGGTTTTGCTAAGGTAAGGAATTTATGAGGAGAAACCCTCAAGCCATTACGACATACAGCACTGGGAAGGGATCAGGATGAGGATTTGGGATGGAACGGGGGGGGGGGGGGAAGTGAAGAAAATGCCCAACCACTTGGACGGTCGGGGATTGAACGACGACCTGCACGAAGCGAGACCATCGCTCTAACCATCCAACCCAAGCGATTTGGCTAATGGCTTTACTTACTTCCTGTGTTCTTATTAGAGCTGATGAAGCCCTATTCTTGATAAATTTCACAATAACTTTGTATTGGTCCTGTGAATACTAAGAGCTCAAGGGAGCTGAGTATACTTGTGTGACACACTTGTATTTTCTCTGTTGTGGTATTACTCAGCTTGGCCTTGTGTACGACACTGCTGCAGGGACCGGGATTTGGGTCTTAAATTATGTTTTTGGTGATATTAATAAAGACCAGCAACATCAGAGACCAGCAACATCAACTCAAAACGATAGCCAAATTCCGGATAACTGGAGACTCAAATCAGGTAAAGGTAGATTGGTAAAAAAAAGTCTCCAAGATGGAGAATAAACATTGGAATAAACATGAAAAATTAGGCCATTTATAGCAAGTAACTTCTTGCACAAGATGTAAACTAAGATGCTAGGTAAAGGGGGAAGGAAGACTCGTAGTCTACAGGATAACTTCTCCACCTAGAATAAGGAGGACTCTGAGAAGGTGAAGCATAAGACTCCACAAGTATCCAGCGACTTCTCGTCCTCACGACTGAACCAAAAGATCATTACAAAGAAGTTATGGGATAATACAAGGAAACTAGTTTACAGGACAATAAATACACGAAATAATCAGGATGTAATAAATTAGGAAGAAGACTGTACAAGCAGTAATGAAATGAGTCCAATAGAGATGTACAGAAGCTGAGAGGCGATACATACTATCATTAAAGAATAACGAGATGAGGAAATATTGAACCCGTGGTTCAGTCGATAATTCTAAGAAGCAAAAAGAAAAAGAAAAAAGAATGAGACGGCCACAGAGAGCAGAGAAGGCATAGGAACCGAAAAACTGCAACAGAGGCAAAAAGGAATACTTGAACAATATACTCAGACGAAGAGTATAAACTAAGAAGCCATCAGGTTTTTTCACATAGCTACGTGAGACCCTTCTCTTGGGTATGTAGCCTCTTCATGGAACCGTCACCTGAAAAATACGCAAAACAAGAAACAATTGATCCGAAAAAATGCTCGTTCCTACTCTAAGGGGCTTAAACTATGTGGAAATATGATATTAAAACGAGAGAACAGAGGTATTGAATTATACAGATGATGTCCGAAAAGGCTGGGTTTAGGAGCTGACATCCGACCCTCGAAGTTCATATATGGAAGTGCACAGAGACGTATTCCGCTCAGAAACAATGCTTCTTACTCTTTAAAGCCATTAAAGATTCACTTAAACAATTACCATAATATAATTGACTAATCCACACATGTCACCCTTCAGATATATTACCAAGTGGAAGTGTAAGTAAAGAACACCAAAATGGACTATACCAGGCACCAGATGAGGTTATATCTCTCACTGTAATTGGTTATATCTGTAACTATAATTGGTTATACTTGTCACAATAATTTATTATATCTTTCACTGTAAGTAATTGTACGTCCATGGTACCATGTCAAATTGTTGTTAATAATTGTCTCAATAAATAGTTATGAATGTCAGTGTAGTTGGTTATGTGTCAAAACTATCACCTAATTCAAGAAGAAAGTGTCAGTGTTGTTGGTTATGTGTCCCACAGGGCTCTGTACCGGTCCTATCGTGTTTCTGATATATGTAAATGATCTCCGGAGGGTATCGATTCATTTCTCTCATGTTTGCGGACGATGCCAAAATTATGAGAAGGATTAAAACAGAAGAGAACTGTTTGAGGCTCAAGAAGACCTAGACAAGCTGAAGGAATAGTCGAACAAAGATTGTTAGAGTTTTAACCCAACCAATGTAATGTAATGAAGATAGGTGTAGGGAGCAGGAGGCCAGATACAAGGTA
>WNGS01163269.1:146394-158993 GCA_020271785.1 Procambarus virginalis | reverse complement strand
AACACCTGATTAGCACTTGGATTAATGATGGATATCACCTGAATAAACCTTGATATCACCTGGATCACACATTAATCACACCTGGATAAAACATGGATAATTCCTGATTAACGCATGGATAACATTTGGATATCACCTGCATAACACATGAATTATACCTGGATATCACCTTAATAGCACTTTGATGACGCCTGGATATCACCTGGATAGTTCCTGGGGTAATAGACCCAATATCCAAATGTTTTTTTTTTTTTGGGGGGGGGGGGTAGGTTGGTCAAAGTTTACCAAAAACAAGTTAATTAAAGTTTCCCCTTAACCTTTTTTCCCCAACTTTCTTTCAAGTTCTTTCCCCAAGTCTCCAACACTTTCACTTAATTTTAATGTGTTCATTTGGTGTTCCCAAATCACTTTGAACCTCAAAAACTTTCCATTTTATCATCTTGCTTCAGCGCCTTCTGAACTTGTACACTCTCCCCCTCGTAGTGTGTTTGTTTTGTTCCCTTGTAGTGTGTTTGTCAGGTGCTCTCGTAGAGTACTTGTTAGGTGCTCTCGTAGTGTACTTGTTAGGTGCTCTCGTAGTGTACTTGTTAGGTGGTCTGGTAGAGTACTTGTCAGGTGGTCTCGTAGAGTACTTGTTAAGTGCTCTCGTAGAGTACTTGTTAGGTGCTCTCGTAGTGTACTTGTCAGGTGCTCTCGTAGTGTACTTGTTAGGTGCTCTCGTAGTGTACTGGTCAGGTGCTCTCGTAGTGTACTTGTTAGGTGCTCTCGTAGTGTACTTGTGTAGTGCTCTCGTAGTGTACTTGTTAGGTGGTCTCGTAGAGTACTTGTTAGGTGCTCTCGTAGAGTACTTGTTAAGTGCTCTCGTAGTGTACTGGTCAGGTGCTCTCGTAGTGTACTGGTCAGGTGCTCTCGTAGTGTACTTGTCAGGTGCTCTCGTAGAGTACTTGTTAGGTGGTCTCGTAGAGTACTTGTTAAGTGCTCTCGTAGTGTACTGGTCAGGTGCTCTCGTAGTGTACTTGTCAGGTGCTCTCGTAGAGTACTTGTTAGGTGCTCTCGTAGTGTACTTGTTAAGTGCTCTCGTAGTGTACTTGTCAAGTGCTCTCGTAGAGTACTTGTTAAGTGCTCTCGTAGAGTACTTGTTAAGTGCTCTCGTAGAGTACTTGTCAAGTGCTCTCGTAGAGTACTTGTCAAGTGCTCTCGTAGAGTACTTGTTAAGTGCTCTCGTAGAGTACTTGTTAGGTGCTCTCGTAGAGTACTTGTTAGGTGCTCTCGTAGTGTACTTGTCAGGTGCTCTCGTAGTGTACTTGTCAGGTGCTCTCGTAGTGTACTTGTCAGGTGCTCTCGTAGTGTACTTGTCAGGTGCTCTCGTAGTGTACTGGTCAGGTGCTCTCGTAGTGTACTGGTCAGGTGCTCTCGTAGAGTACTTGTCAAGTGCTCTCGTAGAGTACTTGTCAAGTGCTCTCGTAGAGTACTTGTTAGGTGCTCTCGTAGTGTACTTGTTAGGTGCTCTCGTAGTGTACTTGTCAGGTGCTCTCGTAGTGTACTTGTTAGGTGCTCTCGTAGTGTACTGGTCAGGTGCTCTCGTAGTGTACTTGTCAGGTGCTCTCGTAGTGTACTTGTCAGGTGCTCTCGTAGTGTACTTGTTAGGTGCTCTCGTAGTGTACTTGTCAGGTGCTCTCGTAGTGTACTTGTTAGGTGCTCTCGTAGTGTACTTGTTAGGTGCTCTCGTAGTGTACTTGTCAGGTGGTCTCGTAGTGTACTTGTCAGGTGCTCTCGTAGTGTACTTGTTAGGTGCTCTCGTAGTGTACTTGTTAGTGCTCTCGTAGTGTACTTGTCAGGTGCTCTCGTAGTGTACTTGTTAGGTGGTCTCTGTAGGTAGTAACTGAGTGATTGTAACCTATCCACCGCTGCCCACTGGATGGGGGGCGGTGTGCAGGACAAACATATAAATTGTGACACTAGCTCTCCACATATGTCAGTTGCTTAATTTAGAACCTGTACTTGAGGTCGATCTCGAACCCATTGTTGATGTGACGACTTATATTGAATTTTGTAACTAGCTCATCAAGATTGTAACTTGTTTAGCTAAATGAATTGTGGGGTTCAGTCCCTGAGCCCATTATGTGCCTCTGTAACCCTTTCCACTACCGCCCACACGATGGGGATGGGGTGCATAATAAATGAACTAAACTAACTAACTCTCGTAGAGTACTTGTTAAGTGCTCTCGTAGAGTACTTGTTAGGTGCTCTCGTAGAGTACTTGTGTAGTGCTCTCGTAGAGTACTTGTTAAGTGCTCTCGTAGAGTACTTGTTAGGTGCTCTCGTAGAGTACTTGTGTAGTGCTCTCGTAGAGTACTTGTTAAGTGCTCTCGTAGAGTACTTGTTAAGTGCTCTCGTAGAGTACTTGTCAAGTGCTCTCGTAGAGTACTTGCTAAGTGCTCTCGTAGAGTACTTGTTAGGTGCTCTCGTAGAGTACTTGTGTAGTGCTCTCGTAGAGTACTTGTCAAGTGCTCTCGTAGAGTACTTGTTAAGTGCTCTCGTAGAGTACTTGTCAAGTGCTCTCGTAGAGTACTTGTTAGGTGCTCTCGTAGAGTACTTGTCAAGTACTCTCGTAGAGTACTTGTCAAGTGCTCTCGTAGAGTACTTGTTAGGTGCTCTCGTAGAGTACTTGTCAAGTGCTCTCGTAGAGTACTTGTTAGGTGCTCTCGTAGAGTACTTGTCAAGTGCTCTCGTAGAGTACTTGTCAAGTGCTCTCGTAGAGTACTTGTCAAGTGCTCTCGTAGAGTACTTGTCAAGTGCTCTCGTAGAGTACTTGTCAAGTGCTCTCGTAGAGTACTTGTCAAGTGCTCTCGTAGAGTACTTGTCAAGTGCTCTGGTAGAGTGTGTTCGGTAGTGTGTACGAATATTAGAGAGTGAAGCCGTGTTGGCCTCGTAGCTCAACAGACTCATAACAGCAGAGGAGTGTGGAAGAACAGGAGCGAAAAATAATAACAAAGTATGAAAATACGATACGATAGAGCAAGGGGGGGGGGGATAATGGAAAGGGGGAGAGGAGGAGGAGAGAAGGAGATGATAAGAAAGAAGGGTGGGAGAGAGACGCGCTTATATATGTACACAAGAGTCGTCTCTACCCCTTCCCCTCCTCACCTGACCGTCTAGCCCTCTCTATACACCTCTTCTTCCTATACACCTTAACTCCTCACACACATCCCTCCACATGCTCCCGCCACCCTACACCTGCCCCCCTCCACCCTACACCTGTCCCCCTCCACCTGACACCTGCCCCCTCCACCTGACACCTGCCCCCTCCACCTGACACCTGTCCCCCTCCACCTGACACCTGTCCCCCACCACCTGACACCTGCCCCCCTCCACCTGACACCTGTCCCCACCACCTGACACCTGTCCCCCACCACCTGACACCTGTCCCCCACCACCTGACACCTGCCCCCCTCCACCTGACACCTGTCCCCACCACCTGACACCTGTCCCCCACCACCTGACACCTGTCCCCCACCACCTGACACCTGTCCCCCACCTGACACCTGTCCCCCTCCACCCTACACCCTGCCCCTCCACCCTACACCTGACCCCTCCACCCTACACCTGCCCCCTCCACCTGACACCTGTCTCCCTCCACCCTACACCTGCCCCCCTCCACCCTACACCTGTCCCCCTCCACCCTACACCTGCCCCCCTCCACCCTACACCTGTCCCCTCCACCCTACACCTGCCCCCCTCCACCCTACACCTGTTCCCCTCCACCCTACACCTGCCCCCCTCCACCTACACCTGCCCCCTCCACCTGACACTTGCTCCCTCCACCCTACACCTGCCCCCCTACACCTGCCCCCTCCACATTACACCTGCCCCCTCCACCTGACACTTGCTCCCTCCACCCTACACCTGCCCCCCTACACCTGCCCCCCTCCACCCTACACTGCCCCCTCCACCTGACACTTGCTCCCTCCACCCTACACCTGCCCCCCTACACCTGCCCCCCTCCACCCTACACCTGCCCCCTCGACCCTACACCTGCCCCCCTCCACCTGCCCCCTCCACCCTACACCTGCCCCCCTCCACCCTACACCTGCCCCCTCGACCCTACACCTGCCCCCCTCCACCTGCCCCCCTCCACCCTACACCTCCCCCCTCCACCCTACACCTGTTCCCCTCCACCTAACACCTGTCCCCTCCACCCTACACCTGCCCCCCTCCACCCTACACCTGCCCCCCTCCACCTGTCCCCCTCCACCCTACACCTGCCCCCCTCCACCTGTCCCCTGCCCCCCACCCTACACCTGTCCCCCTCCACCCTACACCTGCCCCCTCCACCCTACACCTGTCCCCCTCACCCTACACCTGCCCCCCTCCACCCTACACCTGTCCCCATCCACCCTACACCTGCACCCTACAACTTGCCTAGTCTCAGGTGGAAAATAGCAAACAATAATATTATACCAGGAAATCTATCGGGACCTAACCAACCACAGATTAGAGAACTACTTAGATTCTGTGACAAATTTTCACTCAGTCAGCAGATATCGGAGCCAACGAGAAATGAAAATATTTTAGATCTGGTCTTTACGAACAATGAAGACATTATCAGAGACATTATGATATCAGATACCACATATTCAGATCACAAGCTCATTGAAGTGCAAACTACCATCAGTACTCATAATAGACCTAAAACGTTGATAAAGCGAGAGGGGCTATTCAGTAAATTCAATTTTAATAATAAAAGGATAGACTGGGAGATAATAAACAGGGAACTTACAAACATTCCATGGGAAACTGTTTTAAGTAATACAAGTCCTACAGAAGGAATAGAAAAACTGACTTCGGAAGCGTATCAAGTCTGTCTGAAACATGTTCCCTTGAGGAAAGCCAGAAAGAGATCTAACGTAGAAAGAGAACGCAGACGACAGTATAAACGCAGGAAAAAAATAACAGAACTGCTTATGCAGACACGAATTTCCCGTCAAAGAAGGAATAATTTAAATAGGGAGATTGAAGAAATCGAGCGGAAATTGAAACACTCATATGAAACTGAAGAAAGGCAGTTAGAACAGAAAGCAATTCAGGAAATAAAGAAAAATCCAAAATATTTCTTCTCATATGCGAAATCAAAAGCAAAAACCACTGCCAGTATTGGACCTATTCGTACAAGTGAAGGTTCATACACGGAGGATGACAAAGAAATTAGTGAAATCCTAAAAAAGCAGTATGAGGACATGTTTAGCACTCCAATAAACAACATGAAAGTGGAAGATCCAGATAATTTCTTTATGCGGGATATTCAAACCCCTGTAAATATAACTGATATCAACACGAGCGCACTAAATTTTGAAAGAGAAATTGAAAACATGCCCATGCACTCGGCCCCAGGTCCTGACTCATGGAATTCAATATTTATAAAGAAATGCAAAGTGCCGGTAGCACAGGCACTCAGTATAGTGTGGAGGAAGAGCTTGGACACGGGGGAGATACCAGATGCACTTAAAGTAGCAGACATAGCCCCTCTACACAAGGGAGGGAGCAAAGCATTGGCAAAGAATTATAGACCAGTTGCACTAACATCGCACATCATAAAAGTATTTGAGAGAGTGATTAGGAGTCAGGTCACCAATTTCATGGAGACCAATGACCTTCACAACCCAGGCCAACATGGATTTCGAGCGGGAAGATCGTGCCTCTCACAGCTACTTGAGCACTACGACAAAGTCACTGAGGCATTAGAAGAAAAACAGAATGCTGATGTGATATACACGGACTTCGCAAAGGCTTTCGATAAATGTGACCATGGCGTGATAGCACACAAAATGAAGTCAATGGGAATAACCGGTAAAGTAGGACGCTGGATACTCAGTTTTCTGTCAAACAGGACTCAGCGAGTAACGGTCAACCATATAAAATCTAGTCCAAGTGCAGTTAAAAGCTCTGTACCTCAGGGTACAGTCCTTGCACCGCTGCTTTTCCTTATTCTCATATCAGATATAGACAAAAATACAAGTCACAGCTTCGTATCATCCTTTGCAGATGACACAAAAATCAGTATGAAAATTACCTCGGCTGAAGACATTGAAAAACTTCAAGCTGATATTAATAAAGTTTTCGACTGGGCATCAGAAAATAACATGATGTTTAACAGTGATAAATTCCAGGTACTCAGGTACGGTAAAAATGAGGACCTTAAACATAATACAGAGTACAAAACACAATCAAATGTACCCATAGTAGGAAAACAGCATGTAAAGGATTTGGGAATAATAATGTCTGACGACCTAACGTTTAAGGGGCATAACCAAGCAAATATTGCGACAGCCAGAAAAATGATAGGATGGATTACGAGAACTTTCAAATCCAGGGATCCCATCACAATGGTTGTACTCTTCAAGTCACTTGTGTTGTCCCGTCTTGAGTACTGCTCAGTACTCACTTCCCCTTCAGAGCAGGAGAGATTGCTGAAATAGAGGGAATACAGAGAACATATACGGCACACATAGACGAGGTAAAGCACCTAAATTATTGGGATCGTCTCAAAGCTCTCCAAATGTTCTCACTAGAAAGAAGACGAGAGAGATATCAAATAATATACACTTGGAAGATACTGGAGGGCCAAGTACCAAATCTGCACAGTAAAATAACGACGTACTGGAGTGAACGATATGGAAGAAAATGCAGAATAGAACCAGTGAAGAGCAGAGGTGCCATAGGCACAATCAGAGAACACTGTATAAACATCAGAGGTCCGCGGTTGTTCAACGTCCTCCCAGCAAGCATAAGAAATATTGCTGGAACAACCGTGGATATCTTCAAGAGGAAACTAGATTTATTCCTCCAAGGAGTGCCGGACCAACCGGGCTGTGGTGGGTATGTGGGCCTGCGGGCCGCTCGTCACCCTACACCTGCCCCCATCCACCTAACACCTGTGTGAGCCCCTAAACACTCACCTGTCCACACTTAAGCTCACCAACATCTACACACAAGTGTCCGCTAGTGATGACACAATTGTCAACAGGGAAGAGGTGGAAGGGATGAAAGAGGCGGGGGAGTAGAGGAGGAAGGAGATGATAGGAAGGGAGAGGGAGAGAGAGGGTAGGCTCCACAGGGGAATAAGCTCCCATTTGGAACATTCAGAGAGCACATTTACATTACCTCTGCTGGGCCCAGCAGGAGAATACATAAAGGCTTCGTTAATTCTCCAGTTCTTCTGTTTTACACCAGATAATATTTGTGGTCACTGTGTCTCACGCTGGTCTAAGGTCTTCTCCTCTTGTCTGTTGTTATTATTATTATTAATTCACAAAGATTAATCACACTAACGTGACTGCATGAATCTCCGGCATCAATCGGCGTTCAATCCCCAATTGTCCACGTGGTTGGGCACCATTCCTTCCCATCCGTTCCATCCCAAATCCTTATCCTGACCTCTTCCCAGTGCTATGGTCAAAGTAATGGTCAAAGATGATGGTGGAGATGGGCTAGGAGGATGGTGATGATGGGTAAGGATGATGGTGATGATGGGCATTCAGTAGGTTGCGAGTTCAAGTCACTCCACTGCCTGAAAATGATTTTCAATTATATATCACGAAATTGTGATTTCATTATATATATAATATACATGCATTTATTTCTAAATCTTTCCCCTTTCGAAGTGGTAAATAGCAAATTGGTAGTCAGTTGGCACTATTGGACGGCCACAGGTGCAATAGACACTTAATTACTGACCTGCTGACGTGCCATTAAACCTGAGATAATGAGCCAATTTGCACCTCTCACAACACCTTCCCCCCCCCTTCCCTTTTTATCTCTCTCTCCCTCCTTACCTCCTTCCTTTCTCTCTCCCTCCCTACCTACTTCCTTTTTCTCTCTCTCTCTCTCTCACTTCCTGGTAAAGAACACTCTGAGATACTTATACCAAACAAACGGGTCGTTACCCAGTTAGGATCACTCGCTGTCGAATGAACAACGAGGAGAATATAAAGTGAGATAACAAGAAATAAAAATTAATGTGAATGTAAAACTTCTTCAGTGTTCGTGCCGTCAGTTTCTGCAACGTGGTAGTTGATGTAGTCGTTGAAGTTGTTTCAGTAATATATATATATATTATGCAAACAAGCCTGAATGGTCCCCAGGACTAGATACAACTGAAAACTCACACCCCAGAAGTGACTCGAACCCATACTCCCAGGAGCAACGCAACTGGTATGTACAGGGACGCCTTAAACCACCTGACCACCACATGACTTCCTTTTGTCTGGTCGTGATGGTCAAGTGGTTTAAGGCGTCCCTGTACATACCAGTTGCGTTGCTCCTGGGAGTATGGGTTCGAGTCACTTCTGGGGTGTGAGTTTTCAGTTGTATCTAGTCCTGGGGACCATTCAGGCTTGTTTGCATTTGTGTTCCTCACGTGTTGCCCCAAAAAATGAGGTGAATTGATAAAATGCTATGCCCAAGATTACCAGCCGAGTGCCGGCGGGGAAGTGGTTCATATAGCCTCGGCTATCACTTCCTTTTGTCCGGTCGTGATGGTCAAGTGGTTTAAGGCGTCCCTGTACATACCAGTTGCGTTGCTCCTGGGAGTATGGGTTCGAGTCATTTCTGGGGTGTGAGTTTTCAGTCAGATATATATATATATATATATATATATATATATATATATATATATATATATATTATATACCTTCTAGGTTTAAAAAAAAATATATATATATATATATATATATATATATATATATATATATATATATATATATATTGTTACGAACCCGAGTCCATTGTCAGAGCATGGAGCAGCGACGTCAATGCCATCTGTGAGTCCGCTCCCGAACCCCCCCCCCCCCACAACATGGACGACGCCATCTAGTAGTGACAGGATTATACCAGCAAGAGGCGCTAGATTCCTGTCCTAGTTAGCTCGAGAGGTAGCTGGTGCTGACCTCTGGTGAGGTGGCCCTTAGAAAATCAGCGCCATCTATTATAGGAGGAGTTGTATGTCTATGTCAGAGATGCGTAAATGTTGTTTCCTAGTGTCGCAGTGTACTGATGACGTGTCTGTATCCACAGAGTCGACGTAGGGCTGTTGTGGTACGAGGACAGTCAGTCTACCCAGGGCAGCCAATGTCTCTCTACTCCATTCTGCTTTACGGAAGCATTGAGCCGCCGCCGGAGAAGAACTGTGAAGTGTTCTACTGTCTGCCTGTGAAGTGGCAGTGATGGAATTCGGCGTACCCGGGACTGGCTAACAGAAGAGACGACTGATAGTTAAGGTGTTACTGAGGAGTGTAACCAGCGAGTTGCAAGAAGCTCATGCCAGGGGTTCGTTACCCTTGTATTTATACATGAAGAGGCCCAGCAGCACGAGGCTGATGTTCTCTGCCAGCTCCAGGCTGGAGAGTGATTGTGGGCGTGCACGGAGAGCACCTAGTGAGACTGTGTTTTGGCTGGCCCGTGGCCAGGGTAGACTCGTAGGTGTTTCCCAGTACTGGTTGAGGACGGTACTGTGTGTTGAGGAAACACGGTAGCTGACAAGACTGCATCCATTGAGCATTGAATAGCGCTTAGTGTCCTATGAGAGAGACACTTGTGCACATATTAAGTGTAATAATACTTCTTTTAATTTTATATGAGGTGATAGGAATGTAATTATATATGAATATATTGATAATTAATGAAGTATAGTATTCAATGCACCTCCCCCAGTGTGTTGTACTTGCATTACCGAGCTCGCTCCTTGAAAGCCTAACTTGGGGTTGGATATCAGAACTTTAGTACCACCAGAAAAGAACCCGGTTGCGATCCATTGTGGCCGTAACATAATTGGCATCCCCAGCGGGATCCGACCTCTTGTCAAGTACGTTTGACAAGGGTGGTGACACAGTGCAATCCCCTGTGAATAATTTCCCTGTTTGTTATTTTGCCAGGACGTTACATGTCCTGTGCAGTGCTAAGTGTGATTAATTGTGATTGTGCAGTATTGGCGAGCGCGGTGCTCAGTTATAATAGGTGTCTAGTGTTACGTGAAGCAGTTTAGTGCTCGTTCACCACTTAGTGACNAATCCCATCTATGTTAGTGTACATCGCCTTGAAGCTCACTTTCTTCTGTTCATTTACATATCCCTTTCTTGGCGAGTATTCTACTGGTGTGGGAAGCTGTTCCGTGGGTGAGAGGATCTGTGAGGTGGTTTGCAGGGTCGCAGAGGGTTTTGGGGTGGGGGGTGGGGGTTTAAGGGAAGGGGGAACGGGTAGGGTGTGGGTTAAGGAGATAGGGGGGACATGGAGGATACGGGGTGAGGGGGGAGGAGGAATAGGGAGGGTATGGGATGAAGGGGGAAGGGGGACTGGGGGGGAAAGGTGGGAGGGGGGACATGATGGGAATGGGGATGGGGTGTCGGGGTCAGAATGGGGTGGGGGGGAGGGAGGGTTGGGTGGGGGCAGGTAGGGTGAGGGTAAGGAGGGTTTCTTTGCAGAGGGGGTTGGTTGTGTTGCCCCCCCCCCCCTCTGGTGTTGCTGGGATGCTGGTTTTGGGTTCCCTTCTTGTCTCTGGGACTGCTGTGTTGGGGGCTGTGATTTCCTGGTTTGCTCCTCTCTCCCTGCGCTTCCTCCTTGCCTCTGCTGCCCTGGCTCTCTCCTCCTTCGTCCTGTCCCTCTGCAGGAATACTTTTTGTATCCCTCCACATGTTGGAGACGACTCTTCTTTTCTAGAATATCCTCCTTCGTGGTTTCGTTTGCAAACACCACCTTTACAAGTCGGTTTCTGTCCCTGTTGTACCAGCCCAACCTGAAAACCTTCTCAATGTTGTGTGCAGCCTCTTCCATCTGTAACCCCTTCAGTAGTCCATGTACTGCCTCTCTATCCTTGCCATTCCATTCTTGCCTGTTGGATCCTTCCTGTTCTTTGATGCCTACAACTACCACTGATCTCTTTCTCTCCAGCAGTTGAGTGGTGCACCTTGCTGCTTCCTGTGAGGTAGCAGCTTGCATGGCTACCTCCCTCACTGTGGCCATTGCTTCTGAGCTCTTTTTCAATATGTCCGCAAATGTGTCAGGTACAGGTTGTGTGTGTGTGTGTGTGTGTGTGTGTGTGTGTGTGTGTGTGTGTGTGTGTGTGTGTGTGTGTGTGTGTGCGTGCGTGCGGGAGGGAAGTTAGTTAGGTTAGCTCATTCACGTAATAACACCCCAGTTCACTGGCCAACAGCGATATCAATTCTGATGAGCTCAACCTTTTCTTGTCAGTACTGAAACACCATTATAAGTTGTATTTATACAGCTCGGTAGATGATGTATTTTGTCCTCAACTATCTACACCCCCTGTCCTCTGCAGCCCGGTAGATGATGTATTTTGTCCTCAACTATCTACACCCCCTGTCCTCTGCAGCCGGTAGATGATGTATTTTGTCCTCAACTATCTACACCCCCCTGTCCTCTGCAGCCCAGTAAATGATGTATTTTGTCCTCAACTATCTACACCCCCTGTCCTCTGCATCTCGATAGATGATGTATTTTGTCCTCAACTATCTACACCCCCTGTCCTCTGCAGCCCGGTAGATGATGTATTTTGTCCTCAACTATCTACACCTCCCTGTCCTCTGCAGCCCGGTAAATGATGTATTTTGTAACGTGAAGAGCTGTTTACGTTCTTTGTTTACAAAAATATATATAGTTAGCCATGATCCCTCTTCTCTTATCCTTGCCATATTCATCACTTTTCTGCAGCAAACACATTCATCTCTTGTCGTTCTTTAGCAGCCAAACTCATCACCTGTCAACCCGCCAAGTTAGCTGCCACCTGAACAACACCTTACGGTTGTGCAATTACGCGTGACTGCATCTGAGTGATGATCAGCGTCAAATATCTTAGAAGCATCAGAACCAGAAGAACCAGTATAATAGACTCAGTATAATAGACTCAGTATAATAGACCACAGTATAATAGACCAAAGAGCCAAAGCTTAACCCCCGCAAACACAACATGGTGAGTACACCTTCCTTGATGAAGGCGCTTTGTAAATAGTACTATTAGTACTAATAATACTAAGTAATGGTTATGTCTACACTCACACATTATAACATGGGATAAAAACCCCACAGTTGTGTATTTGTGAGATTTAGGTCAAGAAATTACACTTTTCGTATTACTAATATCGGCGTCAATTCATTTAGTAAAAAATTAATATATGGCGATAGAAGCCAAATAGAAATAAATTACAAGAAATGGAAAATAATTAAAAGAAATCATAAGATAAATATCGAGCCATTAACGACCATGAATATATATTAAAACAAGAAAAATAAGAAAAAAGTAAAGTATATGAAGAACAACCAAGAAAATATATAAAAAAAAATTGCAATAATATAGAACATTTCACAGTTTTTTTAAACATTTAATTTACAGAGGAGTAAAAAGTCAGAGAAACATCCACATCTAAGTAATTCAAGGCATATCTTCCTCGGTGCTGTAAATGGTGTAAATCTCCAGAAAAAAAATATTATATATGAACGTGTTTACAAAGCAGTTGCCGGTGGCGAGACGGAGCGAATAGCAGATGATGGAGGCACGAGTGAGAGAAGCTCTGACAGGCTTTTGTTTCTCA
>WNGS01163269.1:118107-131630 GCA_020271785.1 Procambarus virginalis | reverse complement strand
GGTATATGAGGGAGAGTTATAGAGGAATATAGAGTGAGGTATGTACGTGTGAGGTGAGGGTAGAGTCCGTGGGGTATATGAGCTGGGGTGTGAGTGGGAGGTGTAAACTGAGAAAAGACTGAGAGACAGAGATAGAGATATTGATTGATTGATAGATTAGTTTATCAACAACTAACGTGTTCATGCTCTTACATGGCACTTAGAGGGCAAGTGCTTTCGTTTTGCCTTCTAAGGACGGAGCTAAAGACCTGCTTCACTACTTCAGGTGTTACAGGTTATTGAGCTCTCAACCATAAATGGTAATTTAGCGGAGGATTTTAAAAATAACACTTCAAAAAATAATGCTAACCAGCCTATATTATTTTTATCTTTCCTCCATAGACAGAATTAGAGAACGCTCACAAAACTTAGTCTACTTTGGGACACTCAACCACAGAGAGCAATAGATGTCCTTTTTCTAGTTCATGCTATAATTGCATCGCATATTACATAGTAAAGCTTGGGTACAGCTTCAATATATCAAGTTTTCAAGTATTCAGATGATATTTACAGAGCTCAGCATATCTCAACCCACGGGGGGGGGGGCGGAGGCGGAAGTCAGCCAATATAGGATGTATTCTACGATATAATGTTCAGAACATATTTTTTTTTTACATTTTCACAACGTTGATACTGAAAGAGAGGGATGAGGAGGATTATACAGGTGAGAGGGATATGGTGAGGGGGGGGGAGGACACGCTGGAGAAAGGGATGTATAAAGTGTGAGAAGGGTGTGTGGGTGTAGAGAGAAGGGTGTGTGGGTGTAGAGAGAGAGAGAAAGGTGTGTGGGTGTAGAGAGAAGGGTGTGTGGGTTAGAGAGAAGGATGTGTGTGTGAGTGTAGGACAAAACAGGTCCATTTGGTGTAAAGAGGGGTGTGAAGCGATAGAGAATAGGGTGCGAGAGGAGTTGAAAAGGACGCTGTAGAGAGGTACAGAATAGCTCAACATTTAACCTCTGACGCCATAATAACAAGATGAGCAACAGCACACACACAGTACACCCAAACACAGAGATATTTCACAATGAACAAATCTTTAAGGGCCATGACGAGGATTCGAACCTACGTTCGAGATCATCCCAGACGCTGCCTTAACCGACTGAGCTACGACATGGTCAAAATCTCTGTGTAACAGAGATATTCCATTCCGGGATTAAGTTCCCATTCATAACCCATACATTGAAAACTTTATGTATGATTTTTGTTTGGGGGGGGGGCGTGAACATCTAGTTACACCTAAATGAATAAACTAGCATTATTATTCATCCCGTGTTGTGGAATCTCCCATGATTATAGCTCAGTGATCTAGACAACCAGCATTTCATGATAACTATTGAGCGTAGCCTCTCCGTTTATTAAGATATTTTAACAAATTCATTTCGCAAATTAATCAAATACCAAATGGGCCTCGTTAACGCCCACCTAATCACCAAGAGTGCCACTGAAATCTTACCTCAACCATCAGGAATGACAGTTTAAAAACCTTGCTATATAGCCACCAAGCCTTAAATTATCTTACCGAGCCATATGGGTGTCCCCTTAAATCTTAAACATTCATGCAGAAGGCCTCCTAACCACCTATCCCCTCCACCTATCCATCCCCAGTGCCGCCGAAGACCGTGGAGGTACACTCCTGGGCCAACCCGGACCCGCCTACCTACCGTGTGGGTGAAACTATCCAGATTAACTGCACGGCTAGAGGCGCCAAGCCCAGAGCTCACATTATGTGGGAGATCAACGGAAGACCGGTGAGTTGGCGGGCCATGGTTGTGGTGAGTTGGCGGGCCATGGTTGTGGTGAGTTGGCGGGCCATGGTTGTGGTGAGTTGGCGGGGCATGGTTGTGGTGAGTTGGCGGGCCATGGTTGTGGTGAGTTGGCGGGGCATGGTTGTGGTGAGTTGGCGGGGCATGGTTGTGGTGAGTTGGCGGGCCATGGTTGTGGTGAGTTGGTGGGCCATGGTTGTGGTGAGTTGGCGGGGCATGGTTGTGGTGAGTTGGCGGGCCATGGTTGTGGTGAGTTGGTGGGGCATGGTTGTGGTGAGTTGGCGGGCATGTTGTGGTGAGTTGGCGGGCCATGGTTGTGGTGAGTTGGTGGGCCATGGTTGTGGTGAGTTGGCGGGGCATGGTTGTGGTGAGTTGGTGGGCATGGTTGTGGTGAGTTGGCGGGGCATGGTTGTGGTGAGTTGGCGGGCCATGGTTGTGGTGAGTTGGTGGGCCATGGTTGTGGTGAGTTGGCGGGGCATGGTTGTGGTGAGTTGGCGGGGCATGGTTGTGGTGAGTTGGTGGGCATGGTTGTGGTGAGTTGGCGGGGCATGGTTGTGGTGAGTTGGCGGCCATGGTTGTGGTGAGTTGGTGGGCCATGGTTGTGGTGAGTTGGCGGGCCATGGTTGTGGTGAGTTGGCGGGCCATGGTTGTGGTGAGTTGGTGGGCCATGGTTGTGGTGAGTTGGCGGGCCATGGTTGTGGTGAGTTGGTGGGCCATGGTTGTGGTGAGTTGGCGGGCCATGGTTGTGGTGAGTTGGCGGGCCATGGTTGTGGTGAGTTGGTGGGCCATGGTTGTGGTGAGTTGGCGGGCCATGGTTGTGGTGAGTTGGCGGGCCATGGTTGTGGTGAGTTGGCGGGCCATGGTAGTGGTGAATGGACGGGTAAATGTAAGCCGCATTGAGCGATTCGATATCGAATTTCGGTTGTTATTCATTTGGAGAGTGAGTGTTCTGTTACTCATCCTCTTCACGGTGAGTAAACATAGCAGTTTTAAAGCGTTACTCAGCCCCTTCCCTGTGATTTACTCATAGGTGAGTACCTCTGTGTGGATGATGAGTCACACATAATGTGAGTCTGTTGAGTAAATGTATTATGGAAGGACTGTGAGTGTGTGTGTGTGTGTGTGTGTGTGTGTGTGTGTGTGTGTGTGTGTGTGTGTGTGTTTCCAACAATTGTGAATAATATATGTAAATGAGTAAATCATGTGCTTATACACTTTATAACATTATATCTTTCCATCCCATTTGTCCTCTTAACCTTCCACCCTCCTTTCTATTCCTCCATGACCCCCTCCCTCTCCTCCTGTCCCTCCCCCGACCCATCCCTTCCTAACCCCTCCCTCCCTTACCTCTCCCTACCTCCTTGTCCCTCCCTACCTACCCCCTCAGGTGAGAGATCTCAACCTGGTGAAGTATGCAGACTTCGAGGACCACCGAGGGAGAGTGACGACCACTCTGGGCCTCCGCTGGATGGCACCAGAGTACTTCCACAACAACATGGCCCGGGTCACCTGTCGGGCAGCTGTGGCCGGCCACTCCACCACAGCATCCAAAGATATTTATCTCGACCCAGCATCCAGCGCCGCCTTCAACCATCCGTACGGCTCCGCAGGTGGGTGAGGGTTGGGTTTGGTTTCCCAGGGAGGAGTATGGGTTGCCATGGGTACGTATGGGTTCCCAGGGGGGTATGGGAGGCGTGTGTGTGTGTGTGTGTGTGTGTGTGTGTGTGTGTGTGCTTTGGTCCAGAGGAGAGGTGTGGAGGGTAGTCCACTGGACGGGTGGAGGCTAGCTCAGAGGGATTGAATGGGTTGACGCGGGTTGATGGATGGCACTGTGATGGGGTTTTCACCTGGTTTTACATTGAATGTATTGTGTACTGTGATTGGACGTAGATACACTGCGATTGGAGGTTGATTTACTGTGATTAAAGTTTGATTTTTATTATGATTAGAAGGAGTTTTACTCTGATTAAATCATAGATTAATTCTTTAGAAAATGTTTTACTGTGATTAGAGGTGGTTTTACTGTGACTGGAGGTAGTACCACTGTTACTTTAGCTAACCTTGCTGTCACTCAAGTCTGTTTGGATGAGTTTTAATTGTTTTCTGTTAGAAATTTAAGCCTTGTGTAAGTTTAGATCATTTTATTTCATGAGCATATTTCCATCATTAGTACCGTACACATCATGTTAATACAATGACTGTACTCACAGCTGTCAACATCAAAATACAATGACTGTAGTCACAGCTGTCAACATCATAATACAATGACTGTAGTCACAGCTGTCAACATCAAAATACAATGACTGTAGTCACAGCTGTCAACATCATAATACAATGACTGTAGTCACAGCTGTCAACATCTTGATACAATGACTGTAGTCACAGCTGTCTACATCATAATACAATGATTGTAGTCACAGCCGCCTTCACTATCATCACCTTCACGTCCATTGCCATATTCATCATTCATTCTTTCATTGCCTCGTAAATCCTTCAACACATCTTCACTTCAACGTCAATAAACAATTGCATCACCCAGGATAGTCTAGGTGTGGCAGGTTAATTAGAGTAATCAACCCTGGGAAACGTAACGTCTGCAGGCACTAAAAACAAAGGATTTCGACGACTACTCTCCTCTTCCCCTGCTCTCCCCCCCCCCCTTTCTCAATATAGGCTCGCTAATTAGGTCATTATCCAGCTGGTAATTAGGCCTCGCACACACCCCCACGTGGTTTATATCAAACGTTTTCCAGGTGTGTAACGAGATAGTCGGTGATGGGACTTGATATGCAAAATATAATTCAAAATGCATTACAATAATTGACGGTGTGATAACACTATTTCGTTATCATGGGTGATTTCCACTGTGAATAAGTAGACTGGGACGGAAGGAACACTTGTGGTGAGACTAATACATGGAGGGAGGGGGGTTATCAGGGGACAATGCCAAGCTATTACGATTATATAGCACTGGGAAGGGGTCAGGATAAGGTTTTGGGATGGGACTGGGGGAAGGAATGGTGCCCCAACCATTTGGCCGGTCTGGGATTGAACGCCGATCTGCATGAAGCGAGATTGATTAGATTAGATGCTCCCGGACGCAGGTTCGAATCCTCGTCACGGCCCTTGTGGATTTGTAAATTGATTAGATTACTAAACAATTAAGAACTGAGCAGCTGGAAGAGGCTAAAAGAGATCAACCTCACTATACTGGAAGAAGAGCCTTGACAAAAGCGAGATTATCACAACAAACACCAACAAAATATAGAGAAAACTGCGTGAAAACGAAAAAGATTTAATAAGACAATTATCATTGTAATAGTGAGCACGAGGAATAAACAAGAGGGTGAAGCAACAGAGGCACCTGACAATGCACAAACAACAAGGCTCTATTGTATACACAGTCTGACCATCACCAGAGATATCCTCACCAACAACACCGAAATAATTGACGGATACACACAAGAAAAGAGATTAGACATAGCCGAAGTACTACATATCAAAATACTCATTCAACTATCAACACCCAGCTTACACTTGAGTGCGTCCTACCATCAGCATGACTAAGACAAGTGTGTCACGTCACACCAACTGCCTCAGCTGACCAGAACAAACTTACTCACGTTCCTCGACTGCGTAACCAGCATGGAATATATTTACAACTTTTTCTGTTACAAAATTGCAACAAAACGTGTCCTTTGGCGAGACGCGTCACGATATTAAATGTGTAAAATGGACTTTTGAACAGTTAATGTTTCAACTTTTCTCCTAAGCGAAGGAGAAATAGACAATATTCCTGCAAGACTCAGTGATCTAAACCTCTCTGGGCGCTCTAAAGGTCTTCCACGAGACCAGTGAGGCTCACAGATCTCTCCCTGGAGTGCTCCGAGTGCTTACGGCGTCCTGGAAGTGCTCTCTGGATCTCCTGAGTGCTCAGGGATCCCATAAAAGCCCAGAGTCCCTCCGAGGGTTCTCCCAAGTGCTTAAGGCTTCTCACGGTGTCGCAATGCTGATTCAGGTTAATGCGGGCTAATCAGTCACACTATTCATTAGTGTGACTAATAATACACCTGACATTAAGTCAGTTGTGCTCACTCTGCTTAATGACGCCATTGGCTGCTTGGATTCGTCGGGAACACCTCAGGAACACTGAATGTGAGTCTTGTGTTCCTGAAGATGCTTAATGAAATACTCTTGGCCGGACTCTGGTCCTCAGTCACTGATCTCTCTACTTGTGTTGCAAAACGATTGGGCCTTCCATTGGTTTCCTGTTTAAATCGTGTATCTAATTTTTCCAGTTTGTGCTTTGGGCATGAGTGAGAGGTTCACCCACTCGAGTTCATTAATAGGGGAAATTGAGATCGGTTTTAAGGGTCAAAATGCTCAGGACTTGGTCAAATCATCTTGGGTGAAGGTGGACTCAAGGAAAGAGTCTTTAATTTCAGGTAATTAGCGTTTCAAGCAAGAACGAGGTGGTGGTAGTAGTAGGAATGATGGTGGAAATGGTGGTAGTGGTGGTGGAGCAGGGTGTTGTGGTGATTGAAATGGCCGTAGTTGAGATAGTGGTGGTGCAGATGGTGGGGAAGGGTAGGGGGGGGGTGGATCAGGTGATGGTGATAGCAGTGGTGGCGCAGGTGGAGGTATGGATAGTGATGGTGATTGGTAATAGTGGTATAGTGAGCGGAAAGTGGTGGTTGAACTAATGATGGAGATTCTCATACTTATTATAGCGGAACTAGTAGTTGGCGTTCTGGCAGAGATAGCGGTGGTGGTGATTGTGGTGGTGATGGTGATGGTGGTGATGGTGGTGATTGTGGTGATGGTGGTGATGGTGGTGATGGTGGTGATGGTGGTGATGGTGCAGGCTGTAGACTACTCTGCTCCAGCGTCAGTTGAACTCTGTTGACAAGACCACACACTAGAAGGTGAAGGGACGACGACGTTTCGGTCCGTCCTGGACCATTCTCAACTTGAGAATGGTCTAGGACGGACCGAAACGTCGTCGTCCCTTCACCTTCTAGTGTGTGGTCTGGTCAACATACTTTAGCAACGTTATTGTGACTCAGTTGAACTGTTTCACTGTTAGTAGATCTCTGTACCAGCGCCAGTAGAGCTCTGGTCCAGTCTCAATAGAGCTCTGTCTCTAAAAAGTTTCTCTATAAGCATACCCATCCCCTGACTCTCTTCTCATATAAGTTGAGATATCATATTTATGAGTTCAAACCTGATATCTGCATCCTTCAGTGTTATCTTACTGACCTGGTGCCTCCACCTAGTAGCATCAGTCCCCCAGGTACCTTATTGGGGTCCCAGGTACCTTGCCGAGGTCCCAGGTACCTTACTCGTTCAAGCGGCGGCCGACTGCCAATTAGATGCATTCGCCAATATTAACGCAGTGTATTCTGTGTTGAGAACTGACACTTTTCTCGTAGATTTTTATTGATATTCATTAGCATTTTGTGTATAGATAGGCCTACGTAAGGTTAGATGTTTATAGATTCCGTCGGCAATAATTGGCGTTCATAGTGCTTTGTGAAGGATTTAAATACGTGATACAAGAACACAAGCGTGAGTAGAACACCGTTGAGATAAAACTCGAATGTCGCCAATTGTTAGTCACGTCGAGTGTTTTGTCGGCTGAATTATCAAGCATTTTGGCCCTTGTTTGTGAGGACGAGATGCAGAAATCAGTTGTTCTATAACTTGAGGGACAGGTGGTGTTTTATACCTTGAGGGACAGATGGTGTTCTATGCATTGAGGGACAGGTGGTGACAGGTGTTCTATACCTTGAGAACCAGGAAGTGTTCTATAATTTGAAGGGAGGTAGTGTTCTATAACTGAGGGAAGTAGTTCTATAACTTGAGGGCCAGGTAGTGTTCTATAACTTGAGGAACAGGTGGTGTTCTATAACTGGTACTGGTAATGTTGCCAAACAACACCAGGGTTCGAAACAGTTGACCAAAGGTCATTCAACTAATAACCAAATTTAATGAATGAAAAGTGCTTTCGAAATGCATTCTAACAATGCGTCGCCCATTTAGCGAACCATTCGTCGCTAAATGTTTCACTCGTGTGTTGTAAACACGGCAAATTTCCACCACAACCACGACACAAAACCCAACCTACCCTACATCTAGCAATACACCAAAGGGAAATGTATCTAATAATACATGTATATATATTGGAGAAAATACATTTCCACTACACTGGTTGCTAAATAGGTGAAGGCGTCTGACTGGTCGGTCTCGGGCTGGATGGGTATGTTGTATAAGTACCGGTTGTGGAGTCTATGTTGGTGATTCCAGAATTTAATGGAGTGGATAAGTACCGGAACGCACACGGTATGTTCACTGGAAAATGTTCCCTGTTGTGTGGTGGTGTGGCTCTCAGTGTGGTGGTGGGTGCCGAGTGTGTGGTGGTGGGGCTCTCACTGTGTGGTGTGTGGCTCTCACTGTGTGGTGGTGGGCCCCAGTGTGTGTGGTGGTGTGGCTCTCACTGTGTGGTGGTGTGGCCTGAGTGTGTGGTGGTGTGGCTCTCACTGTGTGGTGGTGTGGCTCTCACTGTGTGTGGTGGTGGGCTCTCACTGTGTGTGGTGGTGTGGTCTCACTGTGTGTGGTGTGTGCTCTCACTGTGTGTGGTGGTGTGGCTCTCAATGTGTGTGATATAACCTATATATGTTATTTTAAAGCGTATATTATTTTTTTGTCAAATAATTATGACTATGAGAGTGATCTCGTCCTTCCACCGCTAGGTATAAGGACGAGGTTTCATGCGAATTACCGTTCGCATGCGGGTGTAAACAGGCCTAACACCTCCTGCTTCTGCTGATGATGATTTAACCGAAAATTTCCAAATTTAAGCGAAATATCTGACCTTTCAGTCTTCAGATGAATTTACTGCGATTTAAAAGGATTTCTGCCATTGAATGGATCTAAGATTCGGATCGAATCTGACACTCCGACTCGTCTCGTCCACACAAATCTAAACCGATCCTATATCTCCTTTTGCCGGATCAAACCACTTGGAGTGGTTGGTACAACGATAGCCTGGCTTGTTTTTGGGAGGTCTGAGTTCAATCCCCGATTGTCCAAGTGGTTAGGTGCCTTTCCCTCCCTCTGTGCTAGTTCAGCTGCTTGTCCTCCTTTACCTTCCAAGTGTTGTATAGTCGGACTGGCTTTGAGCTTTCTGCTGAGAACTAAGCTTAGATCTGAGCTTATAGCGCCTTAGCTCTAAGCTTAGAAAATTTAGAGCTTTATCCTTTCACCTTACCTACCAGAGATTGCCGCATATAGAATCAGCTGTCTCTCAACACTAACTCATTGAAATACACTAACTCATTCGTGTTCATCTCCAACAGTTTATATCGTTATCAATATATAGATATATATATATATATATATATATATATATATATATATATATATTATTTGTATTGTTGCATCTAAGAGGTGTCATTGCAACTTCCAAGTAGTTCCTAGAAGATGGCGCCAATTAAGCCGTGAAGATTACGTAACAAAGTTGAACTTCCAAGTATCTTTGCAATTTTCAATCATCATTACAACTCACAAGTATAATTACCTGCAATTTCCTTCGAAACAACACCACGAACTCTTCAACACAGTCACACACATTTATCCCGGGGGGGGGGGTCAAACGGTCTGTAGAAACTGAGGTCAGAGGTCACCAGGGAACCTGCAGAGGTCACGAGGTCTCCTCTACCTAAATCACCAGTTGACTGACAGTCGAGAGGCGGGACCAAGGAGCCGAAGCTCAACCCCCCCCCTGCGAGCACCACCCCCCACAATGATCCTCGACTTTTAATGAACGTTGTGAAAACGTTTTCGTTACGTGTGGTTGACCCATAACTTCACTAAAATGATTTAAGTACTGTACATCTTAATTTGACGTTGGGGGGGGGGATACTACGTCAAAATACGGTGTGTTATGCGAGTGAACAGACTAAAAATGGGATCGTATGTCAAATTATGAATTTTCATTAATGATGTGATGTTCCTGTTCTCTATATCTCTGGATTTGCTTTTCTTAGAGACAGTTATTTATTGTTCTCGTAAATATTTGTGTGTACTTCTGTGTTCCATCATCTTTTCCTATGTAATTCTGTTCCGTCCTCCCATTCCCTTTATTTTCTCTTCGCTGTTCTCCTCCTCATTTCTTTTCGTTTTCCCACTCGCTTGCTCACTCTCCTTCCCCCCATCCCCCCCATCCCCCTCCCCTTGGTGCCCCACGACTGCTAAATCCCTGCAGGTGTTCATGTGTGTTGCTCTCTCCCTCAGGACGTCATCTGCCAACCACTTGGACGATCCTGAGCCTCGCCTTCCTCCTGGGGGGACGGAGCCTGCTCTAGGAGGAGGACGGCCACGGAGGAGGAAGCGGAGACAACAACAAACAGAAAGGAAAGACGAAACTATAGGAAAGAAGAAGGCAGGAGACAACGGTGGGCGTCTTCACACGAAGGAGACCTTCTCCTTCAGCGTCTCCGTCGCCGCCATCTTCAGGAGACAAATGACTGTCGCTCTGCCCGTGTTTATGACAACAAATGATGGACAAAACTCGACCCCCCTAATGCCACTTTGTAGGCTTGGGGTCCATGACGAAATTCAACACTATGATGCTCAAAAGTGTGTTTTGAGGGGGGATGGTGGGGGGATTTGGGGGGGGATAGGTGGCAGGGAGTGGGATTCTGAGCCGACGGAAGACATGTTTGAGTTTAGGAATATCGAGCTTACAAGGAACGTGTGACACATTTCTACTCTCCTGCTCTCTCTCTCTCTCACCTACTGCATCCTCTTTGTTTATGTGTGTCTGCTTCTCCCCCTCTTCTCAAGGTCGTGATTTATTCACTCAGGCCAAGATAAAAACGACAGAGATGAAAAAACTCTCTCACTTCCCCTCCTCTCAACCTCATGAATTCATCTCCCTAAAATAAACTCCTTGGAGACAGGGAGGCGAAAACTTCTCCTCCTCCTGCTGCTTCTGTTCCCCGTCTGAGACACCTGGAGTCTGCTCCTGCCCCCTGGGTCTGGGCCTACTGGGGGAGCAGACCCATCCCTTCCCCATCGTACTTTACCTTCCAGGTAACACCTCAAGCAGCATCCCTAAAGCATCTGTTTATCTCCTTCCCCTGATAGTTGATGGCTCAAAGATGCTTGGATGCGAGTGATTGGTTGGGTGAGTGACATCTGTCCCCGGGGGGGGGGGGGAGGGGCTCTTTTGTAAGTCAACCTTCAGAGGTCTTTTTTATACATTTGTTGTGTAATATACACTTATTAGTCTTGCTTTTTTATTGTTGGCGTTGGTGGGTAGCATTGTTAAAACAACAAAAATATTTCATTCATTCATCTCCCATTATATTTCATTCCCTCTTTTTGTTCTGTATCTTTTCTCCTTCCTTCCGTGACAATATTCCTCCCCTCACTTCCTCCTTTCCATTCCGTTTTTTGTAATACTTTCCTCTTTTTGCAGTGTCCCAAGTTTGTCAACCATACAATACTTACTTCCTCACTAACACACACTTAGTGTGTGTTAGTCACTAAGTATACTTCCTTCCTCACTAACGTATGTGAAACCCCTAAGTTTACTTGAAGACTTGGAATCCTCTGTCTTCCTGCTTCCTTAAGGCTCAGTTCCACCCATTACCTGTAAGATCCTACTTCCCCCTCCCCATTTATCTGCTGTTCGTCCACGCCCCCATTTATATGGGGTAAATGTGCGAGCAGCTGTCACAAGACAGAGAGAGACAGAGAGAGACAGAGAGAAGAGATTATATGTTTAATTCCGGCGGCTTCGGATTATATAAGATGGTGACTAGAAAGGAGAAAAACACACAATTCTAATGGTGTTTAGCTGCGTGTGTGTGTGTGTGTGTGTTTGTGCGTGTGCGCGTGTATGTGTGTTATAGTACATATTTGGGTCATCATATGTTCCTATATATATTATAAAGATGCTTACAGACAACCGACTCTGTAAAGAGTAATGTGTTAAAACTTTCATACTTTAAAACAAAATGGAGACAAGAAAATATGGGTCACTCTCTCTTTTTCCTGCTTCAAGGTGAATGAAAAACTAATTCTCACTTTCCCTTCGCTGGGAGAGAGAGAGATAGGGAGAGAGAGCTAAGAAAGCCCTTAAGACATTTCCCGTTTCTACTGAGAAAAAGGCACGAAGCCTTTGGGACCTTTGGAAAAATTGGACCTTTTTCTTCGTTTATTAGAAAAAACTGAACTTTCCTAACTACCATAAAAAAAAGTTTGGAATCTATACTAAAGGAGATAAAATAAAGTGCGAAATATATTTACAAAAATATATCTGTTTAAACGCTATTGCTACAGATCCCGCAATGCTTCGTTTTCTGTGTCGCGGTGCATAGAAAACGCGAAGTTCCCCGCATGGCCACTAGAATAAAGTTAGAGAACTTGTTAAAGGTACCGTTGAAATTACTTAAAAAATAAGTAACAGTAATCGCTTAAGTAGTAAACTTGAGTAATAGCAATTCTGCCTATTCCAAGCCCTTGAGCGTGTCAGTATAAAGGCAAGGGGCAGTGAGCGAGGTGGGTTTTAGAGAAAACGGGGAACGGGACGTTAGAGAAAACAGGGAACGGGACATTAGAGAAAACGGGGAACGGGACGTTAGAGAAAACGGGGTACGAAGTATTATAGACCGCATACTAAAGAAAACTTAGCCAGCTAAACTTTGCGGCAAGTTTAGTGTTTGAAATTAACTCCGTGAAATCAGTGATAACACCACAAGTGAAAAAAATGGAAATACCAGAAAAAGAAAATCAACAGTCAATGAAACAGTGACGTGAATGGTTTATGCTAATCACAATAGCTTAATAGAACAACTAGAAACGGTCATTGTGGATGCAATTTCTGCACACACACACACACACACCACACACATAACACACACACACACATACACATACACACCCACACACACACACACACACACACACACACACACACACACACACACACACACACACACACACACACACACATTACCAGCATGTTATCTTATCGCCTATGCTGGCGAATTCAAGCGATTATATATATAGCTATCGTTGGGGGACATAGCTTCATACATCTGGTGTATACATTATACACACACACACAAAGAGTATCTTGTATATCGAGACTATTGCCCAGGCAGCGTGCTAAAATATTCCTGCCTCTAGTATAATTGGGCTGGATGTTTATTTCACAATTTCATTGGTATAATTCCAGTGTTATAATCAAGGCAGCAAGCTGAAATATATCTGCCTGTTGTATAATTGAAACTGTATTATTGCATAATTCCATAATTATTTCATGCTGTTGTGGATTTTGTTCCCCAATTGTGAAATTTTCCAAACAGATCTGCTACGCCTCCTATATTTAATTGTATATAATTATACCTAAATAGAATATAAAAGCCTCTATAATCGACATTTTCTTTGCATCGTTCATGTGCACATTTAACAATAAAATCAAACTACCTTATAAAAATGTTCTTTGTGTTCTAGAGAGGATGAATATGTTGTGTATTTTGCTATGTGGCCAAAAAAAATATATATATATAATATGGCGCACACGACAAAACATTAAAGTGGAATTATATACTTTATATATAATTATATACTGCAAATATCCAAATGACCATGGAACACTTTTGTATAACATATATCTTGAAACAAAATCTCTAATTTAAGACAATATGGC
>WNGS01163269.1:78771-91434 GCA_020271785.1 Procambarus virginalis | reverse complement strand
CCACAAGGATGAGAGGCAATGACGAACCAGCGAGACTCGACCTAGTCTTCACTCTGAACCACTCCGACATAAGAGAAATCGGTTTTGAGGACCCAGTAGGATGAGCGACCACAGTGTACTGGTGTTGAGTACCTGATTGAAGAAGGCTTATTGAACTCGAGGAGGGATACCGAAACCAAAAGGTTAGCATACCGAAAGGGAAACTATGAGGAGATAAGAAAATTTCTGACAGAAATAGCATGGGAAACAGAGCTCAGGGGAAGACGGCTCAAGATATGATGGATTACATCACGCAGAAGTGCAAGGACGCCGCAAACAAATTTGTCCAGTCCAAAGGAAACAGAGAAATGAAAATGAGAAACCCATGGTTTAATCAGAGATGTAAGCTAGTAAGCAGCAAAGTAAAAGGGCATGGAGAAACTATAGGAATAACAGGACTCTGAGAGCAGAGAAAGATACCAGAACGCCAGGAATGAATATGTCAGGATGAGAAGAGAGGCGGAAAGACAATACGAAAATGATATCGCAAGCAAGGCAAAGACTCGGCCTAAATTGTTGCATAGCCACATCAGGAGAAAAACAACAGTAAAGGAACAGGTTATGAAACTGAGGATAGGGGCGGAAGGATTCACTACAAATGACAAGGAAGTGTGTGAGGAGTTGAATAAGAAATTCCAGGAGGTCTTCACCTTCGAGCAAGGAGAAATTCCAGAGGTAAGAGAGGGAATAGCTAACCAGGAACCACTGGAAGACTTTGAGATTACCAGCGGGGAAGTAAGGAAGTGTTTACTAGAGTTGGATGTGACAAAGGCTATAGGCCCAGATAGAATCTCCCCATGGGTTCTAAAGGAAGGAGCAAGAGAACTGTGCCTACCACTCTCCATTGTGTATAACAAGTCACTGGCAACAGGGGAACTGCCAGATATTTGGAAAGCAGCTAACGTAGTCCCGATATACAAGAAAGGGGATAGACAGGAGGCACTGAACTACAGGCCAGTGTCCCTAACCTGCATACCATGCAAGCTGATGGAGAAGATTGTGCGAAAAAAACTAGTGGAGCATCTGGAGCGAAGGAACTTTGTAACACAGCACCAACATGGGTTCAGGGATGGCAGGTCCTGCCTCACAGGGTTACTTGAATTCTACGACCAGGCAACAAAAATAAGGCAAGAAAGAGAAGGGTGGGCAGACTGCATATTTTTAGATTGTCAAAAAGCCTTTGATACAGTGCCACACAAGAGGCTAGTGCGAAAGTTGGAGATGCAGGCTGGAGTGAAAGGGAAGGTACTCCGGTGGATAGAGGAGTACCTAAGCAACAGGAGACAGCGAGTCTGTGTGAGGGGTGAAGTCTCAGATTGGCGAGACGTTACAAGTGGAGTCCCGCAGGGGTCAGTCCTTGGACCTATACTGTTTCTGGTATATGTAAATGATCTCCCAGAGGGTATAGATTCGTTCCTCTCAATGTTTGCCGACGATGCAAAAATTATGAGGAGGATTGAAACAGAGGATGATAGTAGGAGGCTACAAGATGACCTAGATAGACTGAGTGAATGGTCCAACAAATGGCTGTTGAAGTTCAACCCAAGTAAATGCAAAGTAATGAAACTAGGCAGTGGATACAGGAGACCAGACACAGGATACAAAATAGGGGATGAAGTACTTAATGAAACAGACAGAGAGAAAGATCTAGGAGTTGATATCACACCAAACCTGTCTCCTGAAGCCCACATAAAGAGAATAACGTCTGCGGCATATGCGAGGCTGGCTAACATCAGAACGGCGTTCAGGAACCTGTGTAAGGAATCATTCAGAATCTTGTACACCACATATGTAAGACCAATCCTGGAGTACGCGGCCCCAGCATGGAGCCCGTACCTTGTCAAGCACAAGACGAAGCTGGAAAAAGTCCAAAGGTATGCTACTAGACTAGTCCCAGAACTAAGAGGCATGAGTTATGAGGAAAGGCTGCGGGAAATGCAACTTACGACACTGGAAGACAGAAGAGTAAGGGGGGACATGATCACAACCTACAAAATCCTCAGGGGAATTGACTGGGTAAACAAGAATGAACTATTCAACACTGGAGGGGCGCGAACAAGGGGACACAGGTGGAAGCTGAGTACCCAAATGAGCCACAGAGACATTAGAAAGAACTTTTTCAGTGTCAGAGTAGTTAGTAAATGGAATGCACTAGTCAGTGATGTGGTGGAGGCTGACTCCATACACAGTTTCAAATGTAGATATGATAGAGCCCAGTAGGCTCAGGAAACTGTACACCAGTTGATTGACAGTTGAGAGGCGGGACCAAAGAGCCAAAGCTCAACCCCCGCAAACACAATTAGGTGAGTACAATTAGGTGAGTACACACGATGTGTGTGTGTGGGACTCGTAGGGGCCTATTTGGGGCCTCGTAGCCTGGATAGCGCGCAGGATTCGTAATTCTGTGGCACGGGTTCGATTCCCGCACGAGGCAGAAACAAATGGGCAAAGTTTCTTTCACCCTGAATGCCCCTGTTACCTAGCAGTAAATAGGTACCTGGGAATTAGTCAGTTGCCACGGGCTGCTTCCTGGTGTGTGTGTGTGTGTGTGTGTGTGTGTGTGTGTGTGTGTGTGTGTGTGTGTGTGTGTGTGTGTGTGGTGTGGGAGAAAAAAGAGTAGTTAGTAAACAGTTGATTGACAGTTGAGAGGCGGGCCGAAAGAGCAAAGCTCTACCCCCGCAAACAAAACTAGGTGAATACACACACACACGCACACACACACGCACGCACACACACACACACACACACACACACACACACACACACACACACACACACACACACACACACACACACACACACACACACACACACACACATATTCTTCACAAGACACTGGGTGAAAATAGCCGCTCTCAGCCCCGGATGCACCATTGGGTTTACCGCCCCCAAGGGTAACTTATACCACCTGTGGCCAGACACACATGTGAGCTCTTATTGCAGGGGTATACTGGTGCAGGGTATACTGGTGCAGGGTATACTGGTGCAGGGTATACTGGTGCAGGGTATACTGGTGCAGGGTATACTGGTGCAGGGGTATACTGGTGCAGGGGTATACTGGTGCAGGATATACTGGTGCAGGGTATACTGGTGCAGGGTATACTGGTGCAGGGTATACTGGTGCAGGATATACTGGTGCAGGGAATACTGGTGCAGGGTATACTGGTGCAGGGGTATAATGGTGCAGGATATACTGGTGCAGGGTATACTGGTGCAGGGGTATACTGGTGCAGGATATACTGGTGCAGGGTATACTGGTGCAGGGTATACTGGTGCAGGGTATACTGGTGCAGGGTATACTGGTGCAGGGGTATACTGGTGCAGGGTATACTGGCGCAGGGTATTCTGGTGCAGGGTATACTGGTGCAGGGGTATACTGGTGCAAGGTACACTGGTGCAGGGTATACTGGTGCAGGGTAAACTGGTGCAGGGTATACTGGTGCAAGGTATACTGGTGCAGGGTATACTGGTGCAGGGTATACTGTAGCAGGGTATACTGGTGCAGGGGAATAGTGGTGCAGGGTATGCTGGTGCAGGGGTATACTGGTGCAAGGTACACTGGTGCAGGGTATACTGGTGCAAGGTATACTGGTGCAGGGTATACTGGTGCAGTGGTATACTGGTGCAGGGTATACTGGTGCAGGGGTATACTGGTGCAGGGTACACTGGTGCAGGGTATACTGGTGTAAGGTATACTGGTGCAGGGGTATACTAGTGCAGGGTATACTGGTGAAGGGGTATACTGGTTCTGGGTATACTGGTGCACGATATACTGGTGCAGGGTATACTGGTGCTGGGTATACTGGTGTAGGGTATACTGGTGCAGGGTATACTGGTGCTGGGTATACTGGTGCAGGGGTATACTGGTGCAGGGTATACTGGTACAGGGGTATACTGGAGCAGGGTATACTGGTGCTGGGATATACTGGTGCAGGGTATACTGGTGCAGGGTATACTGGTGCAGGGGTATACTGGTGCAGGGCTATACTGGTGCAGTGTATACTGGTGCAGGGGTATACTGGTGCATGATATACTGGTGCAGGGTATACTGATGCAGGGTATACTGGTGCAGGGGTATACTGGTGCAGGGGTATACTGGTGCAGGGTATACTGGTGCAGGGTATACTGGTATAGGGGTATACTGGTGCAGGGTATACTGGTGCTGGGGTATACTGGTGCAGGGTATACTGGTGCAGAGTATACTGGTGCAGAGTATACTGGTGCAGTGTATACTGGTGCAGGGTATACTGGTGCAGGGTATACTGGTGCAGGGGTATACTGGTGCAGGGTGTACTGGTACAGGGGTATACTGGTGCAGGGTATACTGGTGCAGGATATACTGGTGCAGGATATACTGGTTCGTAGGGTACACTGGTGCAGGGTATACTGGTGCAGGGTATACTCGTGCAGGGTATACTGGTGCAGGGATATACTGGTGCAGGGGTATACTGGTACAGGGTATACTGGTGCAAGGTACACTGGTGCAGGGTATACTGGTGCAGGGTAAACTGGTGCAGGGTATACTGGTGCAAGGTATACTGGTGCAGGGTATACTGGTGCAGGGTATACTGGTGCATGGTATACTGGTGCAGGGGAATAGTGGTGCAGGGTATACTGGTGCAGGGGTATACTGGTGCAAGGTACACTGGTGCAGGGTATACTGGTTCAAGGTATACTGGTGCAGGGTATACTGGTGCAGGGGTATACTGGTGCAGGGTATACTGGTGCAGGGGTATACTGGTGCAAGGTATACTGGTGCAGGGTATACTGGTGCAGGGGTATACTGGTGCAGGGTACACTGGTGCAAGGTATACTGGTGCAGGGTATACTGGTGCTGGGGTATACTGGTGCAGGATATACTGGTGCAGGGTATACTGGTGCTGGGTATACTGGTGCAGGGTATACTGGTGCAGGGGTATACTGGTGCAGGGGTATACTGGTGCAAGGTATACTGGTGCAGGGTATACTGGTGCAGGGGTATACTGGTGCAGGGTACACTGGTGCAAGGTATACTGGTGCAGGGGTATACTGGTACAGGGGTATACTGGTACAGGGGTATACTGGTGCAGGGTATACTGGTGCTGGGGTAAACTGGTGCAGGGTATACTGGTGCAGGGTATACTGGTGCAGGGTATACTTGTGCAGGGTATACTGGTGCAGGGGTATACTGGTGCAGCGGTATACTGGTGCAGGGGTATACTGGTTCAGGGGTATACTGGTGCAGGGGTATACTGGTGCAGGGGTATACTGGTGCAGGGTATACTGGTGCAGGGTATACTGGTGCAGGGGTATACTGGTGCAGGGTATACTGGTGCAGGGTATACTGGTGCAGGGTATACTGGTGCAGGGGTATATTGGTGCAGGGATTACTGGTGCAGGGTATATTGGTGGAGGGGTATACTGGTGCAGGGGTATACTGGTGCAGGGTATACTGGTACAGGGTATACTGGTGCAGGGTATACTGGTGCAGGGTATACTGGTGCAGGGTATACTGGTGTAGGGTATACTTGTGCAGGGGTATACTGGTGCAGGGTATATTGGTAAATAAAAAGGTGATTATATTTGATCAATAAACACTTCTCTTTCTGTTGAAAATGGTATTTGTTTGTTAATGAAATACTCTTCATATGAAGGCCATAATATATGATGCTGAGTTCAGTGGTATTAGTAATCTGCGTGTAGTTTGTGTTTGTTCTTGCCTCTCATTGTTGTTTGATAGAAAAACTTGCGAGCGTCCCTGCTTGACTGTGAGTGTGTGTGTGTGTGTATATATATATATATATATATATATCTATTATATATATATATATATATATAATATATATATATATATAGTCTCTCTCTGTCTTTGTCTCCTTTCCATCGTTCTCCATTCCCCCTCCGCATCATAACTTAATGTCCGTTTCTCTTCGCTGATTCAAGCGTTTTACCTTCCATTGCTCTGCGATTTTCTCTATTTTGCCTGTAAACTGAAGCCTCTTCTTNAAGAGAGAATATATGAGAAATGGAAATGAAGGGTAAATTGGAGTGCAAATGAAGATACGAGGAGTCAGAGGAGAAGCTATAAGAGAGGAGTAGACGGGGAGGAGAGAGAGAAAGAGAGAGAAAGGCATGAGATGACGGGATTGAGGTAGAGAGTAAATGAGATAAAATAGAAGAGGGAACTAAGAATCCGTCCCACCATGAACACCCAGAACTGGGCTCCCACCCCCCAACGGATCAAGAACACCCCCCCATTACCCCTCTAAGGAACTAAGAATCCACGCCCCCCCCCATGGGGCCCAGAGCCCCCTCACTGAGTAGGGGGATCCCCCTTAAGCAATAACTGGCCGACCATCTCCAATGGCTTGTATACAACTTTCCGAATTTAATGTCTCGATAGGACCTTCGTTCTCTCGAATTTTCCTTCGCTCACTTTCATGGTGTTGGTGGGGGGGGGGGTTCTGGAGGGTGTTAGGGGGGGGGATGGTCCCGGATTCAATTCCAATGTAACAACAGAAGCAAAGGAAATTTAAAATAATTTTTTAGTTTTACAAAACATTTTGTATTCCCCTATCATGCTGTAGTTATAAATTACGTATTGCACGTATCCTGCAGTATCTTGTAGTGGCTATATTACGGTAATTAGGCTATTGCGCATGTCCTGGGAGTCGTTAACCTCAATTCAACATGGCGGCTACTGGTCGCCCCTAAAAGTTGAAACCTCATGGTAGGTTAGGTTAGGTTAGGGTAGGTTAAGTTATGCTATGTTAAGTTAGGTTTAGGGTCCGGTTAGTTAAGGCAGAGCTATTTCCTCCTCCTGTAAACACCACTCTCTGGATATATTGAAAATCTTATCCAAACCTTGTTCAGTATTTGTTAGTTTAGGATATTTCTTCATTCTCTTATTGACATGTGACAAAAAACCTTCGGTCTCAACTGACGATGCTAGTGAGAGTTTAGGCCAGCGTGAGCGGGAGTTTTGGCCAAGTCAAATGAGAGTTTTGGCCAATACTGAAGGAGATACGAAGCCCCAGGAGCGACATAATATATGCATATTTAACCAAACTCTGGGAGTGAGTGACTCTATATATGTATATTGCTCTAATTACTGTGTGGACGAATGTTTCTGCATCCTTGTGTTAGCTAGAGACGGTCTAAGAGTCATTAAGTTAGCTTTTGCGGGTTATAGAAGTACTAGAGTTTTCAGAAAGAGGATTCTAGTGTTAATATAGTTTGCGAGGTCCTATGTTGTCCTAGAGATAGCTAGAGAAGCTCAGTATATAATTATCTAGAAAGTAGTTCCAATAATCAAAAGGTCAACTACACAGGGTAGTTCCTGAGCTAGCTAGAGAGAGTCACAGTATGCCCTGAGTTAGACACTGGTATCTGGATGGTCCTGAACAAACTGAAGAAGGGTCTAGCAATCTCTGTATTAGCTAAAGACGATCATTATAGTTCTAAGGCTAGCAAGAGAGGGACCTGGCTGTCGGAGATTTACCTTAAGAGCGACTTGGCTGCTATAGATTTACCTAAAGAGGGACCTGGTTGCCATAGATTTACCTAAAGAGGGACCTGGTTGCCTTAGATTTACCTAAAGAGGGACCTGGTTGCCTTAGATTTACCTAAAGAGGGACCTGGTTGCCTTAGATTTACCTAAAGAGGGACCTGGCTGCCCCAGATTTACCTAAAGAGGGATCTGGTATCCCTGGATTTACCTAAAGAGGGACTTGCTTGCGCCAGATTTACCTAAAGAGGGACCTGGAACCAAAGTATTAGCTGAGAGTGTAACCTGGAAGTGTACATGAATGCTGTTGGTTCCAGTGTACATCAGTGCTGTTGGCATCAGTGTACATCAATGCTGTTGGCTCCAGTGTACATCAATGCTGTTGGCTCCAGTGCACATCAGTGCTGTTGGCATCAGTGTACATTAATGCTGTTGGCACCAGTTGTACACTAATGCTGTTGGCACCAGTTGTACATCAATACTGTTGGCACCAGTTGTACATCAATACTGTTGGCACCAGTTGTACATCAATACTGTTGGCACCAGTTGCATATTAATGCTGTTGGCACCAGTGTACATCAATACTGTTGGCACCAGTTGTATATTAATGCTGTTGGCACCAGTTGTACATCAATGCTGTTGGCACCAGTTGTACATCAATACTGTTGGCACCAGTTGTATATTAATGCTGTTGGCACCAGTGTACATCAATACTGTTGGCACCAGTGTACATCAATACTGTTAACACCAGTTGTACATCAATGCTGTTGGCACCAGTTGTACATCAATACTGTTGACACCAGTTGTACATCAATACTGCTGGCACCAGTTGTACATCAATACTGTTGGCACCAGTTGTACATCAATACTGTTGGCACCAGTTGTACATCAATACTGTTGGCACCAGTGTACATCAATACTGCTGGCACCAGTGTACATCAATACTGTTGGCACCAGTTGTACATCAATACTGTTGGCACCAGTGTACATTAATACTGTTGGCACCAGTGTACATCAATACTGCTGGCACCAGTGTACATCAATACTGTTGGCACCAGTGTACATCAATACTGTTGGCACCAGTGTACATCAGTGCTGTTGGCATCAGTGTACATTAATGCTGTTGGCACCAGTTGTATATTAATACTGTTGGTATCAGTGTACATCAATACTGTTGGCACCAGTTGTACATCAATACTGTTGGCACCAGTGTACATCAATACTGTTGGCACCAGTGTACATCAGTGCTGTTGGCACCAGTTGTATATTAATGCTGTTGGCACCAGTGTACATCAATACTGTTGGCACCAGTTGTGCATCAATACTGTTGGCACCAGTTGTACATCAATACTGTTGACACCAGTGTACATCAATACTGTTGGTACCAGTGTACATCAATACTGTTGGTACCAGTGTACATCAATACTGTTGGTACCAGTGTACANTATTTTTTTTAGTTTGCTAGTCGGATGCTGGACGCGGATTGATCTCGGCTGAAAGGAGTCGTTCCGGTGATGTGGTCGAGGCTCTGGGATGGTACACGCGTGTGAAGTGTTGTGCTGAATCTTAACTATGAACACTCACAAAAAACAAGGGAATTTATCAATAGGGTAAATTGAACGTCATACAAGCTACCGAGGGGAGGGGAGGGGGGGGGGTGGAGGACAGAAGAGGCGTGAGGAAAGGGGGAGGAGAGAGAGGGAGGGGTAAGGGTAGACAAGCAGGGGAAGGAGGAATGAAGATAAAAGAGGAGGAGGGTTTAAAGGAGACAAGAGTCAAATATGGGAAGAAATATGGAAGAGTTTAAAGAGAGAATATATGAGAAATGGAAATGAAGGGTAAATTGGAGTGCAAATGAAGATACGAGGAGTCAGAGGAGAAGCTATAAGAGAGGAGTAGACGGGGAGGAGAGAGAGAAAGAGAGAGAAAGGCATGAGATGACGGGATTGAGGTAGAGAGTAAATGAGATAAAATAGAAGAGGGAACTAAGAATCCGTCCCACCATGAACACCCAGAACTGGGCTCCCACCCCCCAACGGATCAAGAACACCCCCCCATTACCCCTCTAAGGAACTAAGAATCCACGCCCCCCCCCCATGGGGCCCAGAGCCCCCTCACTGAGTAGGGGGATCCCCCTTAAGCAATAACTGGCCGACCATCTCCAATGGCTTGTATACAACTTTCCGAATTTAATGTCTCGATAGGACCTTCGTTCTCTCGAATTTTCCTTCGCTCACTTTCATGGTGTTTGGTGGGGGGGGGGTTCTGGAGGGTGTTAGGGGGGGGGATGGTCCCGGATTCAATTCCAATGTAACAACAGAAGCAAAGGAAATTTAAAATAATTTTTTTAGTTTTACAAAACATTTTGTATTCCCCTATCATGCTGTAGTTATAAATTACGTATTGCACGTATCCTGCAGTATCTTGTAGTGGCTATATTACGGTAATTAGGCTATTGCGCATGTCCTGGGAGTCGTTAACCTCAATTCAACATGGCGGCTACTGGTCGCCCCTAAAAGTTGAAACCTCATGGTAGGTTAGGTTAGGTTAGGGTAGGTTAAGTTATGCTATGTTAAGTTAGGTTTAGGGTCCGGTTAGTTAAGGCAGAGCTATTTCCTCCTCCTGTAAACACCACTCTCTGGATATATTGAAAATCTTATCCAAACCTTGTTCAGTATTTGTTAGTTTAGGATATTTCTTCATTCTCTTATTGACATGTGACAAAAAACCTTCGGTCTCAACTGACGATGCTAGTGAGAGTTTAGGCCAGCGTGAGCGGGAGTTTTGGCCAAGTCAAATGAGAGTTTTGGCCAATACTGAAGGAGATACGAAGCCCCAGGAGCGACATAATATATGCATATTTAACCAAACTCTGGGAGTGAGTGACTCTATATATGTATATTGCTCTAATTACTGTGTGGACGAATGTTTCTGCATCCTTGTGTTAGCTAGAGACGGTCTAAGAGTCATTAAGTTAGCTTTTGCGGGTTATAGAAGTACTAGAGTTTTCAGAAAGAGGATTCTAGTGTTAATATAGTTTGCGAGGTCCTATGTTGTCCTAGAGATAGCTAGAGAAGCTCAGTATATAATTATCTAGAAAGTAGTTCCAATAATCAAAAGGTCAACTACACAGGGTAGTTCCTGAGCTAGCTAGAGAGAGTCACAGTATGCCCTGAGTTAGACACTGGTATCTGGATGGTCCTGAACAAACTGAAGAAGGGTCTAGCAATCTCTGTATTAGCTAAAGACGATCATTATAGTTCTAAGGCTAGCAAGAGAGGGACCTGGCTGTCGGAGATTTACCTTAAGAGCGACTTGGCTGCTATAGATTTACCTAAAGAGGGACCTGGTTGCCATAGATTTACCTAAAGAGGGACCTGGTTGCCTTAGATTTACCTAAAGAGGGACCTGGTTGCCTTAGATTTACCTAAAGAGGGACCTGGTTGCCTTAGATTTACCTAAAGAGGGACCTGGCTGCCCCAGATTTACCTAAAGAGGGATCTGGTATCCCTGGATTTACCTAAAGAGGGACTTGCTTGCGCCAGATTTACCTAAAGAGGGACCTGGAACCAAAGTATTAGCTGAGAGTGTAACCTGGAAGTGTACATGAATGCTGTTGGTTCCAGTGTACATCAGTGCTGTTGGCATCAGTGTACATCAATGCTGTTGGCTCCAGTGTACATCAATGCTGTTGGCTCCAGTGCACATCAGTGCTGTTGGCATCAGTGTACATTAATGCTGTTGGCACCAGTTGTACACTAATGCTGTTGGCACCAGTTGTACATCAATACTGTTGGCACCAGTTGTACATCAATACTGTTGGCACCAGTTGTACATCAATACTGTTGGCACCAGTTGTACATCAATACTGTTGGCACCAGTTGTACATCAATACTGTTGGCACCAGTGTACATCAATACTGTTGGCACCAGTGTACATCAATACTGTTGGCACCAGTTGTACATCAATACTGTTGGCACCAGTTGTACATCAATACTGTTGGCACCAGTTGTACATCAATACTGTTGGCACCAGTTGTACATCAATACTGTTGGCACCAGTTGTACATCAATACTGTTGGCACCAGTTGTACATCAATACTGTTGGCACCAGTTGTACATCAATACTGTTGGCACCAGTTGTACATCAATACTGTTGGCACCAGTTGTACATCAATACTGTTGGCACCAGTTGTACATCAATACTGTTGGCACCAGTGTACATCAATACTGTTGGCACCAGTGTACATCAATACTGTTGGCACCAGTTGTACATCAATACTGTTGGCACCAGTTGTACATCAATACTGCTGGTACCAGTTGTACATCAATACTGTTGGCACCAGTTGTACATCAATACTGTTGGCACCAGTTGTACATCAATACTGTTGGCACCAGTTGTACATCAATACTGTTGGTACCAGTTGTACATCAATACTGTTGGCACCAGTGTACATCAATACTGTTGGCACCAGTGTACATCAATACTGTTGGCACCAGTGTACATCAATACTGCTGGCACCCGTTGTACATCAATAGGTCAAACAGTAAACACTTCTCAAGATTCCACGTGAGCAATTGAAGATTTTTTGTGACACGTTTGGCATATTGTTCATGCAGTTGGCGGAGGCTAAAGTTAGGAAGGCTCCCAAGTTGCAAGAGTTGATGTAGGAGTGGAAGGGCCGGGCGGCAAGTGAACACAGGGCGACAAGTCTGCGGGCAAACACAGCCACAGTTCACTTACTCGCCCTCCAGTTATTTATTTATTTTATTTATCTACATACAAGAGTTCTTACATTCTAGTACAGCCACTAGCACGCATAGCGTTCAGGGCATCAGCATATAGCGTAGCATAGCGTTATATGATAGAAGAGTATACCCTTCAGCTCCCGCCCCCCCCCCCCCCGGAATCCACTCACAATAGAAACAATTCCTAGCGTATATTAACGACGCAAGAGGTTCCCAGAGAGCTGTGACCAGACCAGGTAGTTTACCAGAAATGTAAGGCAGGGTTGTTAACCCAACCCGTCCTCTTAACTATATGGTACGTTATGGTCACCAGCGTAACGTTCTACCACGTGTAGTTAGAACGAGAGGTCCTTATGAGACCTTGTACCACAGAATTAGGTAAACACGATC
>WNGS01163269.1:28974-56245 GCA_020271785.1 Procambarus virginalis | reverse complement strand
CCAATAGACAGACATACAGACAGATAAACAAACAACGACCTCCACGGGCCGACTCTTCTGCGCCTTCTTCACCAGCTATTTTCTTCAGCGCCCCGCCCAACACTCTCCAGGGAGGCGGGCAGCATGTTGTGCTTGACGAATTGTCATTGTGTTGTGGGCGATGGAGGGTGGGGGCTTGAGGAATGGGAGGGGGGAAGGGAGAGGAGGAAAGGGAGGGGAAGAGAAGGGGGAGTAGGTGGATGAAAGTTAGGAGGAGGATCGCAGAGGGAGGTGGATAAATGGGGAGGGAGAGGAGAGAATGTGGAACGAGAGGGATAAGGAGAGAGAGAGAGAGATTAGAGAGAGTGAGAGTAACAGGACGAGGAGGGACGTTGAAGGAACGATATGAGGGAGGATTATGTTGAGGGCATTAGGTTGAGGTTGGCTCAAGAGGGCCAGGTCGTAGAGGGCCAGGTCGTGGAGGGCCAGGTCGTAGAGGGCCAGGTCGTAGAGGTGGATCTGGGGGCAATAGTGAGTTGTGTGTTGATGTTGCTCCAGTAGAGAGAGAGACAGGACGATTACTTTCTAATGAGATAATATATTAATTAGCCATAATTATATTAACCATCCCTATTAAAATATTGCTTAAAAATAGTAATATAATTAATAATATTTGTATTAGAAATAATATTAATGCAAATAATATAAATACAAATAAGTATAATAATACCAATATAATAACAATAATAATGATATAAATAAATAAATAATAAACATTATTATAGGAATAACAGTAATAACAATAGTTACATTGAACAATAATATAATAATTACATTAAAAACAATAAATGCACATCTTAGGGATTACAGTTGTCTTCACTATGCTTCCTTCCCTCATGACTAACCTGGAGGTATTGCATCACGTAGAGAATAAGGTAATTCCATCTGATACACATCGTATTCATGACGGTTTACCAATGGACTTTAAAACCAACACAACCTTCCTCAACTTATCCAATTTAACTTAACATGAACTAAAACCTACGTAACCTCACCTATCCTTATTTAACTTAACCGATAATAGCCCAACATAACAGAAGCCCATATATCATTAACTAACAAAATATATACGGGTTTAACAGGCAGAAAACGGGCTCTGTCGAATTGTGTCGAGTCCAGTTTATCACACACTTGCCTTGACTGTCTAATGACTCAAACACCTTGAGCACGACGAAGAGACACCAGGATTAAAACACATTGTAAATTAAAAAAAAGCCTCAGAACACACCAAAACTGACGGCATTGGATGCAAACTCTATCCACAGTTTTAAATGTACATTAAAAAAACGATTTGATAATTGTTTTTGAGTGGTGGTGGTGGTGGTGTGGGGGGGGGGTCCAGCAGCTGGAGTTCATTCCCAGCAAACACACACACACGAGTGCAAACAGAGCATGAAATGCACTCCTCGCCAACCACCACCACCATATTTATCAACCAAACCCCATCCCCACACTGTTAGCATGATTACACTGTCCATATACAGAGCCGCAAGATGGCGCTCATATTTCAGGGTTAGGAAACAACTTTTTGTTATGCCTTGTGTTGGAGTTCTTGTCTGCCTCCTCCTTCCCTCCTCTGTTACTGCTATCTCTTCTTCTTCCTTATTTCTCTCTACTTCCACTCTCTTCCTTGCTTTCCACTTTCTTATTCTCTTCGCTTTCTTTCTTCTGTTCTTTTCTTCCTTCTTTAGTGATTAAGGATTAGAGAGAGAGGCAATAGATATGTTATAGTGGACAGTTCGTGTGGTTCTGGCGCATGGTGTTGTCCCCTCCGGTTTGACACCTGCTGCAGGGGCCCAGTCAGAGATATCAGTTATGGGCCATGATTCAACAAGCAATTGTGCAACCACTTGCGAAACCTCTACATCTTTCCTCAATCATAGCGGCGTTGTTTGTCTTTATTAAACAGTCTATGAGCTCCGGAAACTGTACGAGGCTGGTAATAATAATGAAAACCTTGGGTTGTCACGTTTCCATGCTCGAAATGTTTAATAAATGTTAAAAAAAAATCCGCTGTGATTTCAGAAATGTTTCGTAAGGGATTGCGGAAAAGTTTGAGGAATCGTGAGACTGATGCTGGCGAGGAGTTGAGGGTTCGGTCAGGATAGGTCAGGTTAGGTTAGGTCAGGTTAGGTCCGGTTAGGTCAGGTGAAGATAGTGTTGACTCCTGGAGTGAAGTGTGTGCCGCTGACTGGAACAAGCCTCAGCTTACGAGAAATTCATATTCATGCAAAGATGAATTGTAAATTATATATATCATTTCCAGAGTGCCAGTGGCTCTGTGAGGGTGCCAGAGGCTCTAGTTGTGAGGGTGCCAGAGGCACTGGTTGTGAGAGTGCCAGAGGCTCTAGTTGTGAGGGTGCCAGAGGCTCTGGTTGTGATGGTGCCAGAGGCTCTGGTTGTGAGGGTGCCAGAGGCTCTGATTGTGAGGGTGCCAGGGGCTCTGGTTGTGAGGGTGCCAGAGGCTCTGGTTGTGAGGGTGCCAGAGGCTCTGGTTGTGAGGGTGCCAGAGGCTCTGATTGTGAGGGTGCCAGAGGCTCTGGTTGTGAGGGTGCCAGGGGCTCTGGTTGTGAGGGTGCCAGGGGCTCTGGTTGTGAGGGTGCCAGAGGCTCTGGTTGTGAGGGTGCCAGAGGCTCTGATTGTGAGGGTGCCAGGGGCTCTGGTTGTGAGGGTGCCAGGGGCTCTGGTTGTGAGGGTGCCAGAGGCTCTGGTTGTGAGGGTGCCAGGGGCTCTGGTTGTGAGGGTGCCAGAGGCTCAGGTTGTGAGGATGCCAGAGACTCAGATTGTGAGGGTGCCAGAGGCTCTGGTTGTGAGGGTGCCAAAGGCTCTGGTTGTGAGGGTGCCAGAGACTCAGATTGTGAGGGTGCCAGAGGCTCTGGTTGTGAGGGTGCTAGAGGCTCTGGTTGTGAGGGTGCCAGAGGCTCAGGTTGTGAGGGTGCCAGAGGCTCTGGTTGTGAGGGTGCCAGAGGCTCTGGTTGTGAGGGTGCCAGAGGCTCTGGTTGTGAGGGTGCCAGCAGCTCTGGTTGTGAGGGTGCCAGAGGCTCTGGTTGTGAGGGTGCCAGAGGCTCTGGTTGTGAGGGTGCCAGCAGCTCTGGTTGTGAGGGTGCCAGAGGCTCTGGTTGTGAGGGTGCCAGAGGCTCTGGTTGTGAGGGTGCCAGAGGCTCTGGTTGTGAGGGTGCCAGCAGCTCTGGTTGTGAGGGTGCCAGAGGCTCTGGTTGTGAGGGTGCCAGCAGCTCTGGTTGTGAGGGTGCCAGAGGCTCTGGTTGTGAGGGTGCCAGAGGCTCTGGTTGTGAGGGTGTCAGCAGCTCTGGTTGTGAGGGTGCCAGAGGCTCTGGTTGTGAGGGTGCCAGCAGCTCTGGTTGTGAGGGTGCCAGAGGCTCTGGTTGTGAGGGTGCCAGAGGCTCTGGTTGTGAGGGTGCCAGAGGCTCTGGTTGTGAGGGTGCCAGAGGCTCTGGTTGTGAGGGTGCCAGAGGCTCTGGTTGTGAGGGTGCCAGAGGCTCTGGTTGTGAGGGTGCCAGAGGCTCTGGTTGTGAGGGTGCCAGAGGCTCTGGTTGTGAGGGTGCCAGAGGCTCTGGTTGTGAGGGTGCCAGAGGCTCTGGTTGTGAGGGTGCCAGAGGCTCTGGTTGTGAGGGTGCCAGCAGCTCTGGTTGTGAGGGTGCCAGAGGCTCTGGTTGTGAGGGTGCCAGCAGCTCTGGTTGTGAGGGTGCCAGAGGCTCTGGTTGTGAGGGTGCCAGAGGCTCTGGTTGTGAGGGTGCCAGCAGCTCTGGTTGTGAGGGTGCCAGAGGCTCTGGTTGTGAGGGTGCCAGCAGCTCTGGTTGTGAGGGTGCCAGAGGCTCTGGTTGTGAGGGTGCCAGAGGCTCTGGTTGTGAGGGTGCCAGAGGCTCTGGTTGTGAGGGTGCCAGAGGCTCTGGTTGTGAGGGTGCCAGAGGCTCTGGTTGTGAGGGTGCCAGCAGCTCTGGTTGTGAGGGTGCCAGAGGCTCTGGTTGTGAGGGTGCCAGAGGCTCTGGTTGTGAGGGTGCCAGAGGCTCTGGTTGTGAGGGTGCCAGAGGCTCTGGTTGTGAGGGTGCCAGAGGCTCTGGTTGTGAGGGGTGCCAGAGGCTCTGGTTGTGAGGGTGCCAGAGGCTCTGGTTGTGAGGGTGCCAGAGGCTCTGGTTGTGAGGGTGCCAGAGGCTCTGGTTGTGAGGGTGCCAGAGGCTCTGGTTGTGAGGGTGCCAGAGGCTCTGGGTGTGAGGGTGCCAGAGGCTCTGGTTGTGAGGGTGCCAGAGGCTCTGGTTGTGAGGGTGCCAGAGGCTCTGGTTGTGAGGGTGCCAGAGGCTCTGGTTGTGAGGGTGCCAGAGGCTCTGGGTGTGAGGGTGCCAGAGGCTCTGGTTGTGAGGGTGCCAGAGGCTCTGGTTGTGAGGGTGCCAGAGGCTCTGGTTGTGAGGGTGCCAGAGGCTCTGGTTGTGAGGGTGCCAGAGCTCTGGTTGTGAGGGTGCCAGAGGCTCTGGTTGTGAGGGTGCCAGCAGGCTCTGGTTGTGAGGGGTGCCAGAGGCTCTGGTTGTGAGGCCAGAGCTCTGGTTGTGAGGGTGCCAGCAGCTCTGGTTGTGAGGGTGCCAGAGGCTCTGGTTGTGAGGGTGCCAGAGGCTCTGGTTGTGAGGGTGCCAGAGCTCTGGTTGTGAGGGTGCCAGAGGCTCTGGTTGTGAGGGTGCAGAGGCTCTGGTTGTGAGGGTGCCAGAGGCTCTGGTTGTGAGGGTGCCAGAGGCTCTGGTTGTGAGGGTGCCAGAGGCTCTGGTTGTGAGGGTGCCAGAGGCTCTGGTTGTGAGGGTGCCAGAGGCTCTGGTTGTGAGGGTGCCAGAGGCTCTGGTTGTGAGGGTGCCAGAGGCTCTGGTTGTGAGGGTGTCAAGAGGCTCTGGTTGTGAGGGTGCCAGAGGCTCTGGTTGTGAGGGTGCCAGAGGCTCTGGTTTGTGAGGGTGGCCAGAGGCTCTTGTTTGTGAGGGTGCCAGAGGCTCTGGTTGTGAGGGTGCCAGAGGCTCTGGTTTGTGAGGGGGTGGCCAGGGCTCTGGTTGTGAGGGTGCCAGAGGCTCTGGTTGTGAGGGTGCCAGAGGCTCTGTTGTGAGGGTGCCAGAGGCTCTGGTTGTGAGGGTGCCAGAGGCTCTGGTTGTGAGGGTGCCAGAGGCTCTGGTTGTGAGGGTGCCAGAGGCTCTGGTTGTGAGGGTGCCAGAGGCTCTGGTTGTGAGGGTGCCAGAGGCTCTGGTTGTGAGGGTGCCAGAGGCTCTGGTTGTGAGGGTGCCAGAGGCTCTGGTTGTGAGGGTGCCAGAGGCTCTGGTTGTGAGGGTGCCAGAGGCTCTGGTTTGTGAGGGTGCCAGAGGCTCTGGTTGTGAGGGTGCCAGAGGCTCTGGTTGTGAGGGTGCCAGAGGCTCTGGTTGTGAGGGTGCCAGAGGCTCTGGTTGTGAGGGTGCCAGAGGCTCTGGTTGTGAGGGTGCCAGAGGCTCTGGTTTGTGAGGGTGCCAGAGGCTCTGGTTGTGAGGGTGCCAGAGGCTCTGGTTGTGAGGGTGCCAGAGGCTCTGGTTGTGAGGGTGCCAGAGCTCTGGTTGTGAGGGTGCCAGAGGCTCTGGTTGTGAGGGTGCCAGAGGCTCTGGTTGTGAGGGGTGCCAGAGGCTCTGGTTNGCCAGAGCTCTGGTTGTGAGGGTGCCAGAGGCTCTGGTTGTGAGGGTGCCAGAGGCTCCGGTTGTGAGGGTACTAGAGGCTCTGTTTGTGAGGGTGCCAGCAGCTCTGGTTGTGAGGGTGCTAGAGGCTCTGGTTGTGAGGGTGCCAGAGGCTCTGGTTGTGAGGGTGCCAGGGGCTCTGGTTGCGAGGGTACTAGAGGCTCTGGATGTGAGGGTACCAGCAGCTCTGTTTGTGAGGGTGCCAGAGGCTGTGGTTGTGAGGGTACTAGAGGCTCTGGTTGTGAGGGTGCCAGCAGCTCTGGTTGTGAGGGATTCCAGCAGCTCTGGTTGTGAGGGATTCCAGCAGCTCTGGTTGTGAGGGATTCAAGCAGCTCTGGTTGTGAGTGTGCCAGAGGCTCTGGTTGTGAGGGTGCCATAGGCTCTGGTTGGGAGGGTGCCATCAGCTCTGGTTGTGAGGGTGCCAGAGGCTCTGGTTGTGAGGGTGCCAGCAGCTCTGGTTGTGAGGGTGCCACAGGCTTTGGTTGTGAGGGTGCCAGAGGCTGTGGTTGTGAGGGTGCCAGAGGCTGTGGTTGTGAGGATGCCAGAGGCTGTGGTTGTGAGGGTACCAGCAGCTCTGGTTGTGAGGGTACCAGAGGCTCTGGTTGTGAGGGTGCCACAGGCTCTGGTTGTGAGGGAACCAGCAGCTCTGGTTGTGAGGGTGCCAGAGGCTCTGGTTGTGAGGGTACTAGAGGCTCTGGTTGTGAGGGTACCAGCAGCTCTGGTTGTGAGGGTGCCAGAGGCTCTGGTTGTGAGGGTGCCAGAGGCTCTGGTTGTGAGGGTGCCAGCAGCTCTGGTTGTGAGGGTGCCAGAGGCTGTGGTTGTGAGGGTGCCAGCAGCTCTGGTTGTGAGGGTGCCAGAGGCTGTGGTTGTGAGGGTGCCAGAGGCTGTGGTTGTGAGGGTGCCAGAGGCTGTGGTTGTGAGGGTGCCAGAGGCTGTGGTTGTGAGGGTGCCAGAGGCTGTGGTTGTGAGGCTGCCAGACGCTGTGGTTGTGAGGGTGCCAGCAGCTCTGGTTGTGAGAGTGCCAGATGCTCTGGTTGTGAGGGTACCACAGGCTCTGGTTGTGGAGGTACCAGAGGCTCTGGTTGTGAGGGTGCCAGAGGCTCTGGTTGTGAGGGTACTAGAGGCTTGGTTGTGAGGGTGCCAGTGGCTCTAGTTGTGAGGGTGCTAGAGTCTCTGGTTGTGAGGGATTCCAGCAGCTCTGGTTGTGAGGGTGCCAGCAGCTCTGGTTGTGAGGGTGCCAGCAGCTCTGGTTGTGAGGGTGCCAGAGGCTCTGGTTGTGAGGGTGCCAGCAGCTCTGGTTGTGAGGGTGTCAGAGGCTCTGGTTGTGAGGGTGCCAGAGGCTCTGGTTGTGAGGGTACTAGAGGCTCTGGTTGTGAGGGTGCCAGCAGCTCTGGTTGTGAGGGTGCCAGAGGCTCTGGTTGTGAGGGTGCCAGGGGCTCTGGTTGTGAGGGTACTAGAGGCTCTGGTTGTGAGGGTACTAGAGGCTCTGGTGTGAGGGTGCCAGGGGCTCTGGTTGTGAGGGTATACAGAGGCTCTGGTTGTGAGGGTGCCAGCAGCTCTGGTTGTGAGGGTGCCAGAGGCTGTGGTTGTGAGGGTACTAGAGGCTCTAGGTGTGAGGGTGCCAGCAGCTCTGGTTGTGAGGGATTCCAGCAGCTCTGGTTGTGAGGGATTCAAGCAGCTCTGGTTGTGAGTGTGCCAGAGGCTCTGGTTGTGAGGGTGCCAGAGGCTCTGGTTGGGAGGGTGCCAGCAGCTCTGGTTGTGAGGGTGCCAGAGGCTCTGGTTGTGAGGGTGCCAGCAGCTCTGGTTGTGAGGGTGCCAGAGGCTCTGGTTGTGAGGGTGCCAGAGGCTCTGGTTGTGAGGGTGCCAGAGGCTGTGGTTGTGAGGGTGCCAGAGGCTGTGGTTGTGAGGGTACCAGCAGCTCTGGTTGTGAGGGTACCAGAGGCTCTGGTTGTGAGGGTGCCACAGGCTCTGGTTGTGAGGGAACCAGCAGCTCTGGTTGTGAGGGTGCCAGAGGCTCTGGTTGTGAGGGTACTAGAGGCTCTGGTTGTGAGGGTACCAGCAGCTCTGGTTGTGAGGGTGCCAGAGGCTCTGGTTGTGAGGGTACTAGAGGCTCTGGTTTTGAGGGTGCCAGTGGCTCTGGTTGTGAGGGTGCTAGAGTCTCTGGTTGTGAGGGATTCCAGCAGCTCTGGTTGTGAGGGTGCCAGCAGCTCTGGTTGTGAGGGTGCCAGAGGCTCTGGTTGTGAGGGTGCCAGCAGCTCTGGTTGTGAGGGTGTCAGAGGCTCTGGTTGTGAAGGTGCCAGAGGCTCTGGTTGTGAGGGTACTAGAGGCTCTGGTTGTGAGGGTGCCAGCAACTCTGGTTGTGAGGGTGCCAGAGTCTCTGGTTGTGAGGGTGCCAGAGGCTCTGGTTGTGAGGGTGCCAGAGGGTCTGGTTGTGAGGGTACTAGAGGCTCTGGTTGTGAGGGTACCAGCAGCTCTGGTTGTGAGGGTGCCATAGGCTGTGGTTGTGAGGGTTCCAGAGGCTCTGGTTGTGAGGGTACTAGAGGCTCTGGTTGTGAGGGTGCCAGAGGCTCTGGTTGTGAGGGTGCCAGCAGCTCTGGTTGTGAGGGTACTACAGGCTCTGGTTGTGAGGGTGCCAGAGTCTCTGGGTGTGAGGGTGCCAGCAGCTCTGGTTGTGAGGGATTCCAGCAGCTCTGGTTGTGAGGGATTCCAGCAGCTCTGGTTGTGAGGGTATTAGAGGCTCTGGTTGTGAGGGTGCCAGAGGCTCTGGTTGTGAGGGTACTAGAGGCTCTGGGTGTGAGGGTGCCAGAGGCTGTGGTTGTGAGGGTGCCAGCAGCTCTGGTTGTGAGGGTGCCAGAGGCTCTGGTTGTGAGGGTGCCAGAGGCTCTGGTTGTGAGGGTGCCAGAGGCTCTGGTTGTGAGGGTGCCAGAGGCTCTGGTTGTGAGGGTGCCAGAGGCTCTGGTTGTGAGGGTGCCAGAGGCTCTGGTTGTGAGGGTGCCAGAGGCTCAGGTTGTGAGGGTGCCAGAGGCTCTGGTTGTGAGGGTGCCAGAGGCTGTGGTTTGTTAGTGCCAGAGGCTCTGGTTGTGAGGGTGTCAGAGGCTCTGGTTGTGAGGGTGCCAGAGTCTCTGGTTGTGAGGGTGCCAGAGGCTCTGGTTGTGAGGGTGTCAGCAGCTCTGGTTGTGAGGGTGCCAGAGGCTCTGGTTGTGAGGGTGCCAGAGGCTCTGGTTGTGAGGGTACTAGAGGCTCTGGTTGTGAGGGTGCCAGAGGCTCTGGTTGTGAGGGTGCCAGGGGCTCTGGTTGTGAGGGTGCCAGATGCTCTGGTTGTGAGGGTGCCAGAGGCTCTGGTTGTGAGGGTGCCAGCAGCTCTGGTTGAGGGTTGAGCTCTGCTGTTTCGGTCCGCCTCTAAACTGTCAATCAACTGTAAGTAACTGATAAAAAATTCTCACATCCCTCTCCCCCCCCCCCCAGGAAGCAGCTTCGTAACTGCTTTCTAACTCCCAGGTAACTATTTACTCGTAGGTAACAGGGATATCAGGGTGTAATAAACTTTCCCCCCATTAGTTTCTGCTGGTCCGGGAATCGAACCCGGGCCACAAAATTAATAGTCCTGCGCACGGTCCGCTCAGCTACCAGACCCCTTGTGGCAGCTGAGGGAGTCTAAAAGTGGCAGTTCTTCTGTATGAAGCAAGGAGACCGTTCAATCGGAAGAAAACAATAAAACCGAAACCCGTTACCAAACCTTAGTAACACATAAACATAAAATAGACTTTTCTTTCCAGAAATCATGAGGTCCACGTTAGCTTACAGGAACACAAGCGGGTATAGATTAATAAATCCCTCCAGAACACACGCTCAAGCTGTCGCAACAAAAGCCCCTCTCTCTCTTTCTCTCTCTTGAAAAAAAAGTTCAACAAAACCCCCAACAGTTACACGACAAAAATAATTACAAAAGCACACCTAAACACTCACACTGTGTGTGTGTGTGTGTGTGTGTGCGTGTGTGTTGGTGTAATTTATATAAATAAAAATGGAAATGTTCGTTTGTGCATAGCAGCTAATCTCCGAAAGTTCTTCACCGATTGCTTTGAAATTTTCAAACAACGTTCCATTCGAATAGTCGCATCTTTTTATATATATACTGTATAAATGCCTAACCTGTGACAGGAAAAACATGCTTTTTTTTAAATAGCGCCATCTGTTGGACATAAGAGCAACACACGCTGAAATCTCCGAAAGTTCGTCACCGATTCCTTCGAAAATTTGACACAACGTTGCATGCGACTAAGCGCGTCTTTTTATATACGTACTATATAGATGTTACCCCTGTAACAGGTGAAAACATGCGTTTTGTGAAAAACAACTTTATATGTTGCCTATAATAGCAACACGCACGCTATACCAATATGTTAGGAATTCCATTTCAATATTTTCGATTACATTGAAAAATTGAATTTTCATAGATATTGATTTATTTTCATTTTGATTTCATTATTTTGTGTGAATTGCGTTGGAATTGAGCTGTGTTGTTTACCATACTGTTCATATCGTGAGAATAGTTTTTTTTTTTTTTTTTTTCGTATTTTCATTTCATTTTTTAACTGTTTTTCTTATGGAGTGTTTGCATACCCATTTCAGTGATGGGAACATTAGATCACTTGATGTTATAAATTTTCTGATGGGAACATCAGACCATTTAGGAAGGCATCGGACAAGGGAGTGAGAGATGGTGGGAGGACGAGGAGACAAGGGAGGGGGGTAATGGTGGGGGAGGATGAGGGGACGGGGGAGTTTGGGATAGTTGGGACGAGGGGATGGGGGAATGGAGAATGGTGGGAGGACAAAGGACAGGCGAGTGGGGCATGGTGGAAGGAAGAGGCGATGGTGGAGTGGGGAATGGTTGAGAGGCCGAGGAGACGGGTGAGGGAGGAATGGTTGGCAGGACTGGGAACAGGGAAGGTTGCTGTGAGCCACAGCAACCCTTGGCGGGTACTACTAGTATATATATAATATATATATATATATATATATATATATATATATATATATATATATATATATATATATATATATGCGAACAAGCCTGAATGGTCCCCAGGACTATATGCGAATGAAAACTCACACCCCAGAAGTGACTCGAACCCATACTCCCAGGAGCAACGCAACTGGTATGTACAAGACGCCTTAAACCACTTGACCATCACGACCGGACAAATGAGGTGATAGCCGAAGCTATTAGAACCACCTCACCGCCGGCACTCGGATGGTTATCTTGGGCATAGCATTTTACCAAATCACCTCATTCTTTGGGCACACGTGAGGAACACAAGTGGTGATGGTCAAGTGGTTTAAGGCGTCTTGTACATACCATTGCGTTGCTCCTGGAGTATGGGTTCGAGTCACTTCTGGGGTTGAGTTTTCATTCATATATATATATATTATATATATATAATATAATATATATATATATATTATATATATATATATATATATGTAACAGTGTTAGACCACAGAGGAAAATTGAAACAGGAATTCCTTAAGTACTTTCGTATATTAATACATCTTCAGAAGGAGTCCACTCTTTCTGAAGATGTATTATATACGAAAGTACTTAAAGAAATTCCTGTTTCAATTTTCCTCCGTGGTCTCACAATGTCAAATTTTTAATCACGTGTTCCATTTTTCGTGATTTACACACACACACACACACACACACACACACACACACACACACACACACACACACACACACACATATATATATATATATATATATATATATATATATATATATATATAATATATAACTGAAAACTAGTGGTTAAGGGGGTCCTGTACACCAGTTGCAGAGTGGTCCTGGCAGATGTGTTCGAGTCAATTCTGAGGGTGAGTTTTCAGTTGCATATATGCCTGGGGAACCCTTCAGGCTTCTTCGCATATATATATATATATATATATATATTATAATAATAAAATTTAATATGTATAAAACATATTATATACATATCGCATAATCGCACCTTCTTGCTCACTATACGCTGACTCNACGTGCAACAAAAATATAGACAGGAAGAGGATCTGACTGGTGATACGACAAAGAGTGAAACTAGCAGGCGAAGGCCCATAGATAGGCGCTGATGGCCTATTAAAGTCAAAACAATGGACAGGAGAAAGAGTCTGACAGAAACACTGAGAAGAGTGGACCGGGGATGAGTCAGTGGTACGATCTTATCCGTAATCGAGGTTTTGATGAATCACTGATCCTCTCAAGTCCAGAGATCCACAACCCCAGTGGAGATGGAATGACGGGTCTAAGCTTAGCGAAATCAAATAGCAACATTAAAATATCCACTTATTATTAATTAATCAAATATACATTACATGGACACCGAAAACTGACAACATGGCCATCAAATGGGGGGGGGGGATAAAACCGGCACTCCTACAGTGACGTTGTAACGGAGGGGGGGGGGGGGAATAGCTCTCTTTGTTCATTATCCCGCCCCTAGTTAACTATTCAAGAGTTCCCCCATAGTTCCTACTGCAACTTCTCTAGTTCAACACCTTGTAAGCTAGGTATTTGATTACCTAAGTGCTACACCACTAAGTGCTACACCCACTAAGTGCTACACCCACTAAGTGCTACACCACTAAGTGCTACACCCACTAAACATTGTACCTTGATCAGCTACTACTACTCTAGAGAACTCTATAACATTTCACTGCCACGAACATATAAAACGAAAGTTGAAAGGGAAAGAGGAAGAGAAGCGAGGGAGAAGAGAGAAAGAAGATGAGTAGATGTAGCGGTAGAGGTAGAAGGGTAGATAGAAGTAGAAAAGTAGAAAGTAGAAGTAGAAAGTGCTGCCACCATCCATTCTAAGTACATACAAGACAAGGAATGGAACTTGTCTGTATCACAAAAATCATCCAAGGAGTTCATGTATTATCTCTAAACATGTATTCATTAAAATCATCAAATCAGTAACCGCAGAGGCTCTCTCACCTCAACTCACAAAGCTCTAGGAACAAAGTTAAAGACAATTTAAACAATTTATCAATTATATTTCACATAAGTATCAGAATTTAAGCAATTCAACTTAATGTTCAAGATTAATATACAAAGTGTGTCATTACACATGAATTGGAGAACCCTACGGCTGTCTGCCCCAAGAAAATCACACAACACTTAATAAACAAGACTGAGTCACCTTAACGTTTAACTCACCGAGGACTGAGACTAGAGAGGGGGTGAGGGGGTTGATAGGCAGAGTCCCCACTTAGCCGGACAGCATGACTGACGGCTGTTCACTGCTCTACTCTGCTCGTGCTCTAACCTATCCTCTCGAATCTACAGTTCCCTGGGTATTTATTGGGAACCTACATGCTAACTCCGCCCACAAGTAGATAGCGCCAGGCCTCTACCAAGCCACACCTTAGACGGCAGCTTGTTTGAAGACCCGCCTATCAGGCTACAATTATCAGATTAGCAGATGCCAGGTCAGATCACACGACCTGACCACGAGTCAGTGTGTCGTCATTAACACTTCTAGGTGTGACTTTCTCAATTACTATTACCGACATCCTGACGCCTCTCAGAATCTTTTCTGTGACTAGTGTACTCTTTGTATATATTTAATACGAAACACCTTTACGGTGTTACAACGTCTCCCAGCACTCCACTAACATCCTCGCTAACACGTGCTACAGTGACGTCTCCCAGCGCTCCACTAACATCCTCGCTAACACGCTGCTACAGTGACGTCTCTCAGCGCTCCACTAACATCCTCGCTAACACCCTGCTACAGTGACGTCTCTCAGCGCTCCACTAACATCCTCGCTAACACGCTGCTACAGTGACGTCTCTCAGCGCTCCACAACCATCCTCGCTAACACGCTGTTCATGTCACTGCCTCTCTGGCCGCTGCTACCATTCACGCGTCTCATCACCTCTGGTCTCCTCGATCCATGAACTAGAATAATAAAAAACGCAATTATGTGAAGATTAATATAACCTTGAACATAAATGGCGCCGAGTTTCATCACAGTGAAACAAGTGGACGAGGGGAGGCGTATCTCGAACTGAGGGAGACTATAGGCACCTATCCGGTTGTGGAAGTGAGAGGTGAGAGTGGACAGATTATTACAACTCAGAGTAGCAGGAGGAGGAACTAGGACCACTTCCTGCTACCGGAACGTGGTTTCGAATGCTTACAAGTGATGTCAGGGACTACTAACAACGAGCCATTATTCAAGAGTCGTGGCGGGTAGTTGTGTGCCTTGCCCCATCGTTGATCAGTACCATACTTTGACCGTGAAATAATGAAGCACATTTACGAAAGATAGCGAATAAGGATGAAAATAAATGTTTCTTTGAATTGTTATTTTTAAACATATAATGTCATGGTGTTCTTGTAGATTAAAGGTGGTCTTAGTACTGTCGAAACTTATGTAAGTGGGTTAAGAGAAAGAGAAAGAGAACCCCGAGAGAAAGTTACGATGCCTCTTGGTCGTTTAGAGATATGTTGAGAGTGCAGACGATGAGTCACAATAATGAGGCTTGAAGATATTATGACTAAACCACTCACCAGAAGGTGACGAGACGAGACATTTCGGTACGTCGTAGACCATTATCAAGTCGTCTATGCACGGACCGAAACGTGGTCGTCTCCTTATCTTCTGGCATGTGGTTTAGATCTCATAACTGGAGAGAATTCTGTTCCCTTGGAGCAGCGATGAAAGTGATTCTGATTCTATCAGAGTTACAAAAAAAAGAGATTCATTTTCCAGGCAGTTCGTCGAAGCAGGTTCTAGTCCCAAATTATTTAATAGAGAGCGTTCTGATGACACAGTTTAAAGAAAGAAGAGATGATCCAGACATACAAAATACTCTGGGATAATGATGATAGCCACAGGATGTTAAGGTGGAGCAGTAACGTAACGAGAGGATAGTCATGGAAGCAAGACACGCAGACGAACCAAACGGAATGTAAGGAAACTCTTCCTCAGCGTAAGACTTGGCAGGAAATGAATATAACTAGAATTACAAGACGAGGGCCTGGCCACTTGTAGTTAGTACGAGAGAACCTTATGAGACCTTGTACCACAGAACTAGGTAACCACGATCCCGATAGACAGACAATGACCTCCACGGGCCGACTCTTCTGCGCCTTCTTCACCAGCTATTTTCCCCAGCGCCCCGCCCAGCACTCACCAGGAAGGCGGGCAGCATGTTGTGCTGGACGAATTGTGATTGTTGGCCATGGAGGAGGGGAGGAGGAGGAATGGGGAGGGGAGGAAATAAAGGGGAAGAGGAGGAATGGGGGGGGGGGGAGGGAGGCAGTAGGTGGATGAAAGTTAGGAGGAGGATCGCAGAGGGTGGTGGATAAATGGGGAGGGAGAGGGGAGACTGGGGGAATAGACAGAGGGATAAGGAGAGATTTATTATTATTAATGTCTTTATTGACTAAATGACTTACTTGAAATCCTCAGATTAGGCAAAATTATAAGTCTTATTAATGAGAGGATAGCGCTGATATTCACTGTCACGCTGGACAGAGGGTCATCCACAAGACAATAGGTCTAAACAAGCATATAAATATATCATTGTTACAATCAATGTTTTTTTTGTATGGATATGTAAAAGCAACTTTCTATTGTGCATTGCCACACAAGGGCAGGGATTGGTTCATAAATGATGCAACTAAGAAGTAATATTAATAAAATTGTTCTTCATTCCTTCAAATGGACAAGCAAATTTTGGATAAATCGTCAGGATGTCGTCAAGAACACCTGAGTCAATGAAATAGTTACACAGTTGGTGTAACCGAGAATTTAGAAAAAAAAATTCTATATTATTTATATAATAATGTAATTTAAGAAGGTTACACAGATAAGGAGATAGAGAGATTTGATAGAAGAAAGAGAGCGAGTGACAGGAAGGAGAGACGTTGAAGGAACGATATTAGGGAGGATTTTGTTGAGGGCAGTAGGTCGAGGTCGTAGAGGGCGAGGTCGTAGAGGGCGAGGTCGTAGAGGGCCAGGTCGTAGAGGGCCAAGTCGTAGAGGATGTTCTAAATTAACTTATCCAATTTAACGTAACCTAACCTGAACTAAAACCTATGTAACCTTACCCATCCTTATATAACTTAACCGAGAATAACCCAACATAGAAGCAATATATCACAAACAAAATATATACGGGTTTAACAGGCAGAGAAAGTGCTCTGTCGAATCGTCTAGTCCAATTTATCTCACTGTTACGGCCACTATGGGCCAGTAACCGGGTTCTTGATGTTGTAACCTCTTTTAGTATAACCGACCCTAAGTCAGTAGTATGCTTTCAAGAGCTGTAGTAGTGCAATGAAGAAATAAGGCGGGATATGAATAATACACACTTTCCTTCACCAATATATTCACCTTCACCATTAAATATATATGTAAATAGATTATAACTACACTTGTTTACAATAGTGTCACCTTCACGCAGGACAAATGCGTTTGCAGTGTTTGTCAACTCCAGTGTTTACGACGTCCCAGTACCCTGTCCACTCGTACTGGCAAGCACTGGCGAGTTCGCCTTTCTACACGGGCCAGTCCACCCACACAGTATCACCATGTGGCCACACACCCCACCTTCGCTCTCCAGCTACTCACTGGCAGAGGGCTTCATTAACACGCTGACAGGGGTCCCAAACAACCATATACAAGAGTAGCTAACCCCTGGCAGAAGAGTCTAGCAGCTTGCTAGCAGCACTTCACACTAGGCACATCACTGTAACCCTAATAGCCGATCCTTCACAACACTGCATATATTAGCAGCTAACTCGCTACTTCGATCAACGGCGGCTACGTAGTCCTCTTGTAGGACCAAACTACGGGTTCGTGGACTGCCCAAGGTAAACTGCCTTCCTCAGTACAATTGCCTCCACACGTCACTTCTGTGGACATAAAAACGTCATTAATTAGACGGACACCGGGGAAACCATGGGGTAACACTCGTACACCTGGGAGTTAATATTATGCACGAAGCACAACCTAGATGGCGCTGATCGTGACACGCCACCCCACCAGAGGTCATCCACATCCACCTCTCTTTCTAACTAGGGCAGGAAACTGAAGCCATTTTTCGCTGCCATGCTTCCACCAACAGATGGCGTTGTTCACATAGCGTCCAATACCAGGGGAGTTGGAGAGCAGACCCAAAGATGGCGTTGAAATTGCCACTCTACAATCCGACGATAGTGACGATACCGTAACACACACACTTGTCTATTTTACACTACGGTTTGTCAGATTGCAATACAATATTACTCTTTTGTAACCTGTAACTCAAATACATGACGTGCCATCTTTATTACATGATTTATTATTTATTTAAATCACTAAACGTCGCGTGTAATAAGTGAGGATGAGGTAGATGGTCTCCCAACACATAGTTTGAACCAAAGTGTCATCCCCAAAACCCAAAGTGACGGAACACGTTTTTACAAAAGGATGAATATCAAATTACAGAGTCAGTTAAACACAGCAAACACCTTGGGCATGACTGGCTGATGACACAAACACTTTGAGCATGACTGTCAAATGACACAAACACTTTGAGCATGACTGTCTGATGACACAAACACTTTGAGTATGACTGTCTAATGACACAAACACTTTGAGCATGACTGTCTGATGACACAAACACTTTGAGCATGACTGTCTAATGACACAAACACTTTGAGCATGACTGTCTAATGACACAAACACTTTGAGCATGACTGTCTAATGACACAAACACTTTGAGCATGACTGTCTAATGACACAAACACTTTGAGCATGACTGTCTAATGACACAAACACCTTGAGCATGACTGTCTAATGACACAAACACTTTGAGCATGACTGTCTAATGACACAAACACCTTGAGCATGATGACGGGACACCAGGATTGAAAAACATTGAGAACAAAAATTGATGCCTCTGAACGCGCTCAAATTGACGGCACTGGATGCAAACTCCATCCACAGTTTTACGCAAGTGTGACACTCATATTTAAAGGTTGGGAAACAACCTTTTGGTTATGCCTTGTGTTGGAGTTCTTGTCTGCCTCCACCTCCCCTCCTCTGCTCCTGCTATATCTTCTTCTNCTACCGCAACTTCTCTAGTTCAACACCTTGTAAGGTAGGTATTTGATTACCTAAGTGCTACACCCACTAAGTGCTACACCTACTAAGTGCTACACCCACTAAGTGCTACACCCACAAGGCATTGTACCTTGATCAGCTACTACTACTCTAGAGAACTCTATAACATTTCACTGCCACGAACATATAAGAGAAACGAAAGTTGAAAGGGAAAGGGGAAGAGAGGCGGAGGGAGAAGAGAGAAAGGAGATGAGTAAATGTAGCGGTAGAGGTAGAAGGGTAGATAGAAGTAAAAAAGTAGAAAGTAGTATAAAGTGCTGCCACCATCCATTCTAAGTACATACAAGACAAGGAATGGAACTTGTCTGTAACACAAAAATCATCCAAGGAGTTCATGTATTATCTCTAAACATGTATTCATTAAAATCATCAAATCAGTAACCGCAGAGGCTCTCTCACCTCAACTCACAAAGCTCTAGGGAACAAAGTTAAAGACAATTTAAACAATTTATTTATCAATTATATTTTCACATTATACGTATCATAATTTAAGAAATTCAACTTAATGTTCAAGATTAATATACAAAGTGTGTCATTACACAAGAATTTGAGAACCCTACGGCTGTCTGCCCTAAGATAATCACACGACACTTTAGTAAAGACGACTAAGTCACCTTAACGTTCAACTCACCGAGGACTGAGACTAGAGAGGGGGTGAGGGGGTTGATAGGTAGAGTCCCCACCTAGCCGGACAGCATGACTGACGGCTGTTCACTGCTCTGCTCTGCTCGTGCTCTAACCTATCCTCTCGAATCTACAGTTCCCTGGGTATTTATTGGGAACCTACATGCTAACCCCGCCCACAAGTAGATAGCGCCAGGCCCTCTACCAAGCCACACCTTAAGCGGCAGCTTGTTTGAAGACCCGCCTATCAGGCTACAATTATCAGATTAGCAGATGCCAGGTCAGATCACACGACCTGACCACGAGTCAGTTTGTCGTCAATAACACTTCTAGGTGTGACTTTCTCAATTACTATTGACCGACATCCTGACGCCTCTCAGAATCTTTTCTGTGACTCATGTACTCTTTGTATATATTTAATACGAAACACCTTTACGGTGTTACAACGTCTCCCAGCACTCCACTAACATTCTCGCTAACACGCTGCTACAATGACGTCTCCCAGCGCTCCACTAACATCCTAGCTAACACGCTGCTACAGTGACGTCTCTCAGCGCTCCACTAACATCCTAGCTAACACGCTGCTACAGTGACGTCTCTCAGCGCTCCACTAACATCGTAGCTAGCACGCTGCTACAGTGACGTTACCCAGCGCTCCACTAACATCCTAGCTAGCACACTGCTACAGTGACGTCTCTCAGCGCTCCACTAACATCCTCGCTAACACGCTGCTACAGTGACGTCTCTCAGCGCTCCACTAACATCCTAGCTAACACGCTGCTACAGTGACGTCTCTCAGCGCTCCACTAACATCGTAGCTAGCACGCTGCTACAGTGACGTTACCCAGCGCTCCACTAACATCCTAGCTAGCACACTGCTACAGTGACGTCTCTCAGCGCTCCACTAACATCCTAGCTAACTCGCTGCTACAATGACGTCTCTCAGCACTTCACTAACATCCTAGCTAACACGCTGCTACAATGACGTCTCCCAGCGCTCCACTAACATCCTAGCTAACTCGCTGCTACAATGACGTCTCTCAGCACTTCACTAACATCCTAGCTAACACGCTGCTACAATGACGTCTCTCAGCACTCCACTAACATCCTAGCTAACACGCTGCTACAATGACGTCTCTCAGCACTCCACTAACATCCTAGCTAACACGCTGCTACAATGACGTCTCCCAGCGCTCCACTAACATCCTAGCTAACACGCTGCTACAATGACGTCTCTCAGCGCTCCACTAACATCCTAGCTAACACGCTGCTACAATGACGTCTCCCAGCGCTCCACTACCATCCTCGCTAACACGCTGCTACAGTGACGTCTCTCACCGCTCCACTATCATCCTCGCTAACACGCTGTTCATGTCACTGCCTCTCTGGCTGCTGCTACCATTCACGCGTCTCATCATCTCTGGTCCTCCCCGATCCATGGACTAGAATAATCAAAAACGCAATTAATGTGAAGAATAATATTAACCTTGAACATAAGTGGCGCCGAGTTTCATCACAGTGAAACAAGTGGACGAGGGGAGGCGTATCTCACTCGAGCTGAGGGAGACTATAGGCTACTATCCGGTTGTGGAAGTGAGAGGTGAGAGTGGACAGATTATTACAACTCAGAGTAGCAGGAGGAGGAACTAGGACCTCCTCCTGCTACCGGAACGTGGTTACGAATGCTTACAAGTGATGTCAGGGACTACTAACAACGACCCATTATTCAAGAGTCGTGGCGGGTAGTTGTGTGCCTTGCACCATCGTTGATCAGTACCGTAATATGACCGTGAAATAATGAAGCACATTTACGAAAGATAGCGAATAAGGATGAAAATAAATGTTTCTTGGAATTGTTATTTTTATGCATATAATGTCATGGTGTTCTTGCAGATTAAAGGTGGTCTTAGTACTGTCGAAGCTTATGTAAGTGGGCTTAGAGAAAGAACCCCGAGAGAAAGTTACGATGCCTCTTGGTCGTTTAGAGATATGTGGAGAGTGCAGACGATGAGTCACAATAATGAGGCTTGAAGTTATTATGACTAAACCACTCACCAGAAGGTGACGAGACGAGACATTTCGGTACGTCGTAGACCATTATCAAGTCGTCTATGCACGGACCGAAACGTGGTCGTCTCCTCATCTTCTGGCATGTGGTTTAGATCTCATAACTGGAGAGAATTCTGTTCCCTTGGAGCAGCCATGAAAGTGATTCTGATTCTATCAGAGTTACAAAATAAAAGAGATTAATTTTCCCGGCAGTTCGTCGAAGCAGGTTCTGGTCCCAATTTATTTAATAGAGAGCGTTCTGATGACAATCAAAAGAAAGAAGAGATGATCCAGACATGCAAAATACTCTGGGATAATGATGATAGCCACAGGATGTTAAGGCAGAGCAGTAACGTAACGAGAGGATAGGCATGGAAGCAAGACACGCAGACGAGCCAAACGGAATGTAAGGAAACTCTTCCTCAGCGTAAGACTTGGCAGGAAATGAATCTAACTAGAATTACAAGACGAGGGCCTGGCCACGTGTAGTTAGAACGAGAGAACCTTATGAGACCTTGTACCACAGAATTAGGTAAACACGATCCCGATAGACAACAGACAATGACCTCCACGGGCCGACTCTTCTGCGCCTCCTTCACCAGCTATTTTCTTCAGCGCCCCGCCCAGCACTCTCCAGGAGGCGGGCAGCATGTTGTGAATTGTGATTGTGGGCGATGGAGTGGGGGGAGGAGGAATGGGGAGGGGAGGAAATAAAGGGGAAGAGGAGGAATGGGGGGGGAGGGAGGCAGTAGGTGGATGAAAGTTAGGAGGAGGATCGCAGAGGGTGGTGGATAAATGGGGAGGGGAGACTGGGGGGACTAGAAAGAGGGATAAGGAGAGATTTATTATTATTAATGTCTTTATTGACTAGATGACTTGCTTGAAATCCTCAGATTAGGCAAAATTATAAGTCTTATTAAAGTGAGGATAGCGCTGATATTCACTGTCACGCTGGACAGAGAGTCATCCACAAGACAATAGGTCTAAACAAGCACATAAATATATCATGGTTACAATCAATGTTTTTTTGTACGAATATGTAAAAGCAACTTTCTATTGTGCATTGCCACACAAGGGCAGGGATGGGTTCATAAATGATGCAACTTAGAAGTAATATTAATAAAATTGTTCTTCATTCCTTTAAATGGACAAGCAAATTTTGGATAAATCGTCAGGATGTCGTCAAGAACACCTGAGTCAATGAAATAGTTACACAGTTGGTGTAACTGAGAATTTAAGAAAAAAAATTCTATATTATTTATATAATGTAATTTAAGAAGGTTACACAGATAAGGAGATAGAGAGATTTGATAGAAGAAAGAGAGCGAGTGACAGGAAGGAGAGAGACGTTGAAGGAACGATATTAGGGAGGATTTTGTTGAGGGCAGTAGGTCGAGGTCGTAGAGGGCAGGTCGTACTGGGCCAAGTCGTAGAGGATGTTCTAAATTAACTTATCCAATTTAACGTAACCTAACCTGAACTAAAACCTATGTAACCTTACCCATCCTTATATCACTTAACCGAGAATAACCCAACATAGAAGCCATATATCACAAACAAAATATATACGGGTTTAACAGGCAGAGAAAGGGCTCTGTCGAATCGTCTAGTCCAATTTATCTCACTGTTACGGCCACTATGGGCCAGTAACCGGGTTCTTGATGTTGTAATCTCTTTTAGTATAACCGACCCTAAGTCAGTAGTATGCTTTCAAGAGCTGTAGTAGTGCAATGAAGAAATAAGGGGGGGGGGGGGGATGAACAATACACACTTTCCTTCACCAATATATTCACCTTCACCATTAAATATATATGTAAATAGATTATAACTACACTTGTTTACAATAGTGTCACCTTCACGCAGGGCACAAATGCGTTTGCAGTGTTTGTCAACTCCAGTGTTTACGACGTCCCAGTACCCTGTCCACTCGTACTGGCAAGCACTGGCGAGTTCGCCTTTCTACACGGGCCAGTCCACCCACACAGTATCACGATGTGGCCACACCCCACCTTCGCTCTCCAGCTACTCACTGGCAGAGGGCTTCATTAACACGCTGACAGGGGTCCCAAACAACCATATACAAGAGTAGCTAACCCCTGGCAGAAGAGTCTAGCAGCTTGCTAGCAGCACTTCACACTAGGCACATCACTGTAACCCTAATAGCCGATCCTTCACAACACTGCATATATTAGCAGCTAACTCGCTACTTCGATCGACGGCGGCTACGTAGTCCTCTTGTAGGACCAAACTACGGGTTCGTGGACTGCCCAAGGTAAACTGCCTTCCTCAGTACAATTGCCTCCACACGTCACTTCTGTGGACATAAAAACGTCATTAATTAGACGGACACCGGGGAAACCATGGGGTAACACTCGTACACCTGGGAGTTAATATTATGCACGAAGCACAACCTAGATGGTGCTGATCGTGACACGCCACCCCACCAGAGGTCATCCACATCCACCTCTCTTTCTAACTAGGGCAGGAAACTGAAGCCATTTTTCGCTGCCATGCTTCCACCAACAGATGGCGTTGTTCACATAGCGTCCAATACCAGGGGAGTTGGAGAGCAGACCCAAAGATGGCGTTGAAATTGTCACTCTACAATCCGACGATAGTGACGATACCGTAACACACACACTTGTCTATTTTACACTACGGTTTGTCAGATTGCAATACAATATTACTCTTTTGTAACCTGTAACTCAAATACATGACGTGCCATCTTTATTACATGATTTATTATTTATTTAAATCACTAAACGTCGTGTGTAATAAGTGAGGATGAGGTAGATGGTCTCCCAACACATAGTTTGAACCAAAGTGTCATCCCCAAAACCCAAAGTGACGGAACACGTTTTTACAAAAGGATGAATATCGAATAACAGTCAGTTAAACACAGCAAACACCTTGGGCATGACTGGCTGATGACACAAACACTTTGAGCATGACTGTCAAATGACACAAACACTTTGAGCATGACTGTCTAATGACACAAACACTTTGAGCATGACTGTCTAATGACACAAACACTTTGAGCATGACTGTCTAATGACACAAACACTTTGAGCATGACTGTCTAATGACACAAACACTTTGAGCATGACTGTCTAATGACACAAACACTTTGAGCATGACTGTCTAATGACACAAACACTTTGAGCATGACTGTCTAATGACACAAACACTTTGAGCATGACTGTCTAATGACACAAACACTTTGAGCATGACTGTCTAATGACACAAACACTTTGAGCATGATGACGGGACACCAGGATTGAAAAACATTGAGAAAAAAATTGATGCCTCTGAACGCGCTCAAATTGACGGCACTGGATGCAATCTCCATCCACAGTTTTACGCAAGTGTGACACTCATATTTGAAGGTTGGGAAACAACCTTTTGGTTATGCCTTGTGCTGGAGTTCTTGTCTGCCTCCACCTCCCCTCCTCTGCTCCTGCTATATCTTCTTCTTCCTTATTTCGTTCTATTTCCACTCTTCCTTGCTTTCCACTTTCTTATTCCTTTCGTTTTCTTCCTCTTCTTTTCCTTCTTTTGTGGTTAAGGATTAGAGAGAGGCAATAGATATGTTATAGTGGACAGTTCGTGTGGTTCTGGCGCATGGTGTTGTCCCCTCCGGTTTGACACCTGCTGCAGGGGGCCCAGTCAGAGATACCAGTCCTGGGTCATGATTAAACAAGTTTTTGTGCAAATGCTGTCGAAACCTCTACATCTTTCCTAAATCAGAGCGGCGTTGTTTGCCCTTATTAAACAGTCCATGAGCTCCGAATCATTATACGAGGTTGCTAATACAAATACAAACTTGAGTTGTCACGTTTCAAAGCACGAAATGCTTAATAAATGTTAAGAACAATTCCGCTATGATTTCGAAGGGATTGCGAAAATGCATGATAAATCCTGACGCTGAAGCTGGCGAGGAGTTGATTGGGTTCGGTCCGGATAAGTCAGGATAGTCAGGTTAGATTAGGTCAGGTTACATTAGCCTGTGATATATGTCAGGATAGGTCAGGTCAGGTCAGGTCAAGTCAGGGTACACTAGTAGCCAGAACACACTTCGTCAGCCTACGATGCAAGGCCCAATTGCCTAATAAGCCAAGTTTCCTGAATTAATATATTTTCTCTAATTTTTTCTTGATAGAAAACTGACTAACCTACCCATTTCATATGTATGAGGTAAATTTTTTTTTGAGTTAAAATTAACGTAGATATATGACCGAACCTAACCTAACAAACCTCCTACCTAACGCTAACCTATCTTTATAGGTTAGGTTAGGTAATAGGTAGCCGAAATAGCTAGGGTTAAGATGTTATGGTAGGTTAGGTAGTCGAAAACAAATAATTCACGAAAACTTGGCTTATTAGGGCAAATCGGGCCTTTGCATAGTAGGCTAGGAAAGTGCGTTTGGCTACTAGTCGACATATATATAGATATATATATATATCATATATAATATATATATATATATATATATCGAAAACTCACACCCCAGAAGTGACGTCGAACCATACTCCCAGGAGCAAGCGCAACTGGTATGTACAGGGAGCCTAAACCCTTGACCATCACGAGCCGGCACATAAGGAGTGCATAGCCTGAGCTATATTGAACCAACTTCCCCGCCGGACCTGGATGGTTATCTTGGGGCATGAGCATTTTATCAAATCACCTCTTTTTTGTAGGTCGGCACACGTGAGGAACACAAAATGCAAACAAGCCCTGGAATGGTCCCCAAGAACTCAGAACAACTGATAAACTCACACCCCAGAAGTGCATGAACCCATACTCCAGGAGCAACGCAACTGGTATGTACAGGGATGCCTTAAACCACTTGACCAGTCACGACCGGAGCATAAGGAAGTGATAGCCTGGAGCTATATGAACCACGTTCCCCGCCTGCACCTGGATGGGTATCTTTGTGGCATAGCATTTTATCAAATCACCTCTTTTTTTGAGGCAAACACGTGAGGAAACAAATGCAAACAAGCCTGAATGTCCCCAGGACTAGATACAAACTGAAAACTCACACCCCATGAAGTGACTGAACACCATACTCCCCGGCGTCCCTGTACATACCAGTTGCGTTGCTCCTGGGAGTATGGTTCGATGTCACTTCTGGGGTGTGAGTTTTTTCAGTATTGTATCTAGTCCTGGGGACCATCAGGCTTGTTCTGCATTAGTGTTCTCTGCACGGTGTTGCCCCCAAAAAAGAGGTGAATTTGATTAAAAAGCTATGGCCCAAGATAACCATCCAGGTTGCGTCGCGGGGAAGTGGTTCATATAGCTCAGGCCTATCCTTCCTTTATGTCCGGTCGTGATGGTCAAGTCGGTTTAAGGCCATCCTGTACCATAACAGTTGCGTTGCTCCTGGGAGTATGGGTTCGGTCACTTTTCTGTGGGGTGTGAGTTTTCAGTTGTATCTATCCCTGGGGACCATTCAGGCTGGTTGCATTTGTGTCCTGCACGTGTATGCCCCAAAAAAAGGAGGGTGATTTGATAAAATGCTAGTGCCAAGATAACCATACCAGGGTGCCGGCGGGGAAGTTGGTTCATATAGCTTCAGGCTATCACTTCCCTTAGTCCGGTCGTGTGATGGTCAAGTGGGTTTAAGGCATCCCTGTACATTACACAGTTGCTGTTGCTCCTGGGAGTATGGTTCGACGTCACTTCTTGGGTGTGATTTTTCAGTGTGGTATGCGTCCCTGGGGGACCATTCAGGCTTGTTTGCATATATATTATATATATATATATATAATATAAGATATATATAGTTTGTACCTATTAGCACGGAACGCAGTACTCGGCCTACGTATGCAAGGCCCGATTGTGCCTAATAAGCAAGTTTTCCCTGAATTTATATATTTTGCGATTTTTTTCTTAGAAATAAGATACAGCTATCCATTTCCTTATATATGAGTCACGTTCTTTTAATTTGAGTTAAAACTAATAGTGAGCATAGTATGACGAAACCTAACCAAACCCTACCTAACCCTAACCTAGTTTCTTTAACCTAATTTAACCTATCTTAACCTACTCTAAACTAACATAACTACGTAGTAGTAATTTATGTTCTTAACATAATATATTATTAGTCTTAAAATAAACTAATTGGAAACAATATTTTGAAAATAAAAAAAACACCTCGGCCTATTAGGCAAATCAGGCCTTGATAGTAGGCTGAGAAGTTCGTTCTGGCTACTAGGTATGACATATAATTATATAGATATATATAATCTATATATATATAATAGATCATATATATAATATATATTTATATATATATATCTGAGAGAGAGGAGATGGCGAAAGTCATAAATGCTGTTTGGTACCAGTGTACATCAATGAGTTGCCGCCACTGTACATCAAGTGCTACAGGCACCTAATTGAACATCTAATGCTTTTGACACGCAGTGTACATCAATGTCTGTTGGCCATCCAGTGGTACATGAATGCGTGGGACCAGTGTACATCTCGTTGGCACCAGTGTACATCAAAATGCTTTTTGCACCAGTGTACATCAAATGCTGTTAAGTTGAATCCTACCTGAGTAGTACCAGTAGACAATGATGTTTGGCATCCCCAGTGTACACATCAATGCTGTTGACATCAGTGTACAGCAATGCCTGTGTAAGGGACAATGCTGTTACCCAGTGTACATAAATGCGGTGGACAC
>WNGS01163269.1:9105-19588 GCA_020271785.1 Procambarus virginalis | reverse complement strand
CACCTGACTGGTTTCATAGAATTCTACGACCAGGTGACAAAAGTTAAGCAAGAAAGAGAAGGCTGGGCGGACTGCATTTTCTTGGACTGTCGGAAAGCCTTTGCCACAGTACTGCATAAGAGGCTGGTACATAAGCTGGAGAGACAGGCAGGTGTAGCTGGTAAAGTGCTCCAATGGATAAGGGAGTACCTAAGCAAAAGGTGGCAGAGAGTTACGGTGAGGGGTGAGACCTCAGAATGGCGTGAAGTCACCAGTGGAGTCCCACACGGCTCTTACTAGGACCTATCTTGTTTCTGATATATATAAATGATCTCCCGGAGGGTATAAATTCATTTCTCTCAATTTTTGCTGACGATGCCAAAATTATGAGAAGGTTTAAGACAGAGGAGGACTGCTTGAGGGTTCAAGAAGACCTAGACAAGCTGATGAAATGGACGAACAAATGGTTGTTAGAGTTTAACCAAGCAAATGTAATGTAATGAAGATAGGCGTGGAGAGCAGGAGGCCAGAAACTAGGTATCATCTGTGAGATGAAATTCTTCATGAGTCAGAGAGAGAAATGACTTGGGGGTTGACATCACACCAGACCTGTCCCCTGCAGTCCCATATCAAGAGGATAACATCAGCGGCATATGCCAGGCTGGCCAATATAAGAACGGCATTCAGAAACTTCTGTAAGGAATCTTTCAGAACTTTGTATACCACATATGTTAGGCTAATCCTTTAGTATGCAGCCCCAGCATGGAGTCCATATCTAGTCAAGGATATGACCAAATTGGAAAAGGTTCAAAGCTTTGCCACCAGACTAGTACCCAAGCTGAGAGGAATGAGCTACGAGGAGAGACTACAGGAATTAAACCTCACGTCGCTAGAAGACATAAGAGTTAGGGGGGGACATGATCACCACATTCAAGATTCTCAAGGGAATCGACAGGGTTGATAAAGACAGGCTATTTAACACAAGGGGCACACGCACTAGGGGACACACGTGGAAAACTAAGTGCCCAAATGAGCCACAGAGATATTAGAAAGAACTTTTTTAGTGTCAGAGTGGTTGACAAATGGAATGCATTACGAAGTGATGTGGTGGAGGCTGACCCCATACACAGTTTCAAGTAAATATGATAGAGCCCAATAGGCTCAGGAACCTGTACACCTGTTGATTGACGGTTGAAAGGCGGGACCAAAGAGCCAGAGCTCAACCCCCGCAAGCACAACAGGTAAGTACAACTAGGTGAGTACACACACACACACACAGACACACACACACACACACACACACACACACACACACACACACACACACACACACACACACACACACACACACTTAGAGTATGCCGCGCCATCATGGAGCCCCCACCTGAAGTAACACATAAGGAAACTGGAGAAGGTTCAGAGGTTTGCGACGAGGCTTGTCCCAGAGTTACGAGGGATGGGATATGAAGAGCGTCTGAAGGAACTGAACCTTACGACACTAGAGAAAAGAAGGGAGAGAGGAGATATGATAGAGACATATAAAATACTCAGGGGAATTGACAAAGTGGAAATAGATGAAATGATCACACGTAATAATAACAGAACGAGGGGACATGGTGGAAACTGGAAACTCAGATGAGTCACAGAGATGTTAGGAAGTTTTCTTTTAGCGTGAGAGTTGTGGAAAAATGGAATGCACTTAAGGGAACAGGTTGTGGAAGCAAATACTATTCATACTTTTAAGACTAGGTATGATAGGAAATAGGACAGGAGTCATTGCTGTAAACAACCGATGGCTGGAAAGGCGGGATCGAAGAGTCAATGCTCGATCCTGCAAGCACAAATAGGTGAGTACAAATAGGTGAGTACGCACACACACACATCTAATAAAGCAGAGGAAAAGGGCATCATAAACCCCAGGGTGTGCCACAAGGTTGGCGCCAGAAATAGATGGAACGAAATATTAAATTAACAAATAACGTTGCACCTCATTTGGCGACATAAAAGGACGCCCAGAGGAGACCTGATTGCGACATGCAAGGTATTTACATACAGACAATCGACACCAGGGAACAATGTTTACCATGTGTGAAGGAACTGAACCAGAGAATGCAAATGAAAATTATAGACACAAAGTATTCAAAAGTATAGGAATGTATCATTTTTTTTAAATAAAGTTTTTATAAAAAGGGATTGAAAGGTAAGGTCAGACGACGGGACCTAAACTTCCTCTCAAGAAGACATTAGAACAATCGACTGCCTCTCATGAACCATTAAGACTATCAACAATTACCTCACAAAGCATTTTATCCTTCGTCATTCCTGTCACACTCCCTGCATGTCTCCCCGTCCCTCTCTCACCTCTCCCTCTCTCACCCCTTCCCTACCGGCGTACCTTGCCGCCTCTCCCTCTCTTCTCCCTGCATCTGGTAGTCAAACCACGGAGGGACAAGTCATTTCGGAGGCGTAAAATTTACTTTCTTTATCCTGGGCGTTTGTATGCAGGACGCACAGCTGGAGTCGTGTTTGGCGCGATCTTTGCTCCCCTAGTTGGGAGAGCCACTCACCCCTCTCCCTACCTACCTACATCTCTACCTACCTCCCTACCTACTTCCCTACCTACGCCTCCTTTCCTCCGGTGTTATGTCTCGGAGACCTTCGTTCGAATCCAGACGCCCTGACGCGTTCGTGAACCTCTATTGTTTTGTGTTTTTGTTGTTTTGGTTTCTGCATTTTTTAGTTTGCTAGTCAGATGCTGGACGCGGATTGATCTCGGCTGCAGGGGGGGGGGGGGGTCGTTCCGGGGATGTGGTCGAGGCTCTGGGATGGTCCGCGCGTGTGAAGATGTTGGGCTGAATCTTAACTGTGAACACTCACAAAAAACTGAAATTTATCAGTAGGGGAAAATTGGACGTCATGCAGTCTACCGAGGGGTGGGAAGGGGGAGGAGAGAAGAGGTGTGAGGGAAGGGAGAGAGGGAGAGAGGGTGGGGGTAGACAAGCAGGGGAAGGAATGAAGGACAAAAGAGGGGGAAGGTTTAATGGAGACAGAGTCAAATATTGGAAGAAATATTGGAAGAGTTTTAAGAGAGAATATATGAGAAATGGAAATGAAGGGTAAACTGGAGAGCAAATCAAGATACGAGGAGTCAGAGGAGAAGCTATAAGAGAGATGTGGATGGGGAGGAGAGAGAGAGAGAGAGAGAGAGAGAGAGAGAGAGAGAGAGAGAGAGGAGATAGAAAAGAGAGTGAGATGAGGGGATTGAGGTAAAGAATAAATGAGATAAAATAGAAGAGGGAACTAAGAATCCGTCCCACCATGAACACCCCAGAACTGGGCTCCCACCCCCCAACGGATCAAGAACACCCCCCCCCCATTACCCCTCCAAGGAGCTAAGAATCCACCCCCCCCCTCCACGGGGCCAAGAACCCTCCACCGGGTAGGGATTCCTCCCCCCGGGGCCCAGACCCCCCCCCCACGGAGTATGAGGATCCCCCCTAAGCAATAACTGGCCGACAATCTCAAATGGCTTGTGTACAACTTTCCGAATTTGATGTCTGATATGACCTTTGCTCTCTGGAATTTTCCTTCGTTATCACTTTCACGGTGTTTGGAGGGGGCGGGGGAGGGCCCTGGAAGGGAGGGATGGTAGTGGAGGGTGTTGGGGGGGGGGGGGGGGGGGGAATGTTCCCGGATTCAATTTCATTGTAACAACAGAAGCAAAAGAAATTTAAAATAATTTATGTTAATTTTACAAAACATTTTGATTCTATATCATGCTGTAGTTATAAATTACGTATTGTAAGTTTCCTGTAGTATCTTGTAGTGGCTATATTAACGGTAATTAGGCTACTGGGCATACCCTAGGAGTCGTTAACTTCAACATTGCGGCTGCTGGTCGCCCCTAAATGTTGAAACCTCGCGGTAGGTTTGGTTAAATTAGGTTAGGTTAGGGTAGGTTAAGTTAGATTTAGGAGTCAGGTTAGTTAAGGCAAAGCTATTTCCTCCTCCTGCAAACGCCACTCTCTGGAGATATTGAAAATCTTATCAAAACCTTGTTCAGAATTTGTTAATTTAGGATATTTCTTCATTATTGATATGTGACAAAAAACCTTTGGTCTCAACTGACGATGCTAGTAAAAGTTTTGGCCAGCGCGAGCGGGAGTTTTGGTCAGCGCGAGCGGAAGTTTTGGCCAACGCGAACGAGTTTTGGCTAAGTCAAAGGAGAATTTTGGCCAATTCTGAAGGAGATACGACGCCCCAGGAGCGACATAATATATGCATATTAACCAAGCTCTGGGAGTGAGTGACTCTATATTGTATATTGCTCTAATTACTGTGTGGACGAATGTTCTGCATCCTTGTGTTAGCTAGAGACGGTCTGCTAGTTAGAGTTAGCTTCAGCAGGTTCTAGTAGTCATAGAGTTTCCAGAAAGAGAATTTAGTAGTAATATAGTTTTAGGTCCTATGTTTTCATAGAAGTAGCTAGAGAAGCTCAGTATATAATTATTTAGAAAGTGATTCCAGTAATCAAAAATTAAAATCCACAGGGATCTGGTAGTTCCTGAGTATGCAAGAGAGAGGTCACAGTGTTCCTGAGTTAGACACTGGTATCTGGATGTTCCAGAACAAACTGAAGAAGGGTCTAGTAATCTCTGTATTAGCTAAAGACGATCATTAAAGTTCTACTGTTAGCAAGAGAGGGACCCGGTTACCATATATTTACCTAAATAGGGACCTGGTGGCCCCAGATTTACCTAAAGAGGGACCTGGCTTCACCAGAATTTACTAAAAGAGGGACCTGGAACAAAGTAGGAGCTGAGAGTGTAACCTGGAAGATTGATGCAGAACATCAAAGTCAAGGTACTATCGACAGTAGCTGGATTGGGTCTTAGTAGCACAGTAACAGGAAGTGGGTGAGAGGTGGCGGTTTATTAGGGTAATTATGAAGAGAAGGCGCTATTGTTATGAATACATAGTATATGTATTCATAGTATACATTGTGGTTTTTTAACTTGTTATAAGTAACCTTTTAAATTTAAACCTTTTAAATATATAAATTTAATAATATATATATATATATATATATATATATATATATATAAATATATATATATATATATATATATATTAACTGAAAACTCACACCCCAGAAGTGACTCGAACCCATACTGCCAGGAGCAACGCAACTGGTATGTACAGGGACGCCTTAAACCACTTGACCATCACGACCGGACATAAGGAAGTGATAGCCGAGGCTATATGAACCACTTCCCCGCCGGCACTCGGATGGTAATCTGGGCGTAGCATTTTATCAAATCACCTCATTTTTTGGGGCAACACGTGAGGAACACAAATGCAAACAAGCCTGAATGGTCCCCAGGACTAGATACAACTGAAAACTCACACCCCAGAAGTGACTCGAACCCATACTGCCAGGAGCAACGCAACTGGTATGTACAGGGGAGGCGTATCTCACTCGAGCTGAGGGAGACTGTAGGCACCTATCCGGTTGTGGAAGTGAGAAGTGAGAGTGGACAGATTATTACAACTCAGAGTAGCAGGAGGAGGAACTAGGACCACTTCCTGCTACCGGAACGTGGTTACGAATGTTACAAGTGATGTCAGGGACTACTAACAACGCACTTCTCGGCCTACTATGCAAGGCCCGATTTGCCTAATAAGCCAAGTTTTCCTGAATTAATATATTTTCTCAAAATTTTTTTAATGAAATGATAAAGCTACCCATTTCATTATGTATGAGGTCAATTTTTTTTTATTGAAATTAAAATTAAAGTAGATATATGACCGTACCTAACCAACCCTACCTAACCTAACCTAACCTATCTTTATAGGTTAGGTTAGGTTAGGTAGCTGAAAAAGTTAGGTTAGGTTAGGTAGGTTAGGTAGTCGAAAAACAATTAATTCATGAAAACTTGGCTTATTAGGCAAATGGGCCTTGCATAGTAGGCTGAGAAGTGTGTTCTGGCTACTAGGTACGACATATATATACACACATATATATGTATATATACATATATATGTATATATACATATATGTGTGTATATATATGTCGTACCTAGTAGCCAGAACACACTTCTCAGCCTACTATGCAAGGCCCAATTGCCTAATAAGCCAAGTTTTCCTGAATTAATATATTTTNGATTTGTTCATTTAACCTTGTGAATATTTCTGGAATTATCCTCATCACTATTACGTAGGTGAGAGGGTCTGAAGGTACGAACACCCCCCCCCCCCTGGGCCGGCCGAGGGGGATTCGAACCGGAGCTATATATGATTCTGTCACCCCTCAGATCCCGAATATACTTACGGGTATAAATTCTTTTGGCTTGACTTAAGTTGTTCTTATTGACTTTGCTTATGGGTAAACTTGCCTGTTTACACTTGTACACTGAGCGGTTTACACTGCATGGTTATTACACTTGTGTGATCTGATGGTCTCTTCCTCAGTGTTGGTATCAACGAGGGCAGTTTATTACGTGTTGTTGACAAACGGCTCAATCAACGCCGACTTATATTACTGCCAGCCATCAACACTAATAGCAACCATTAGCATCAATCACCAGCATCAACAACATGTTGTAATCAGGTATCAAATGATTTTACATGAATTTAATAATAAGCCATTATAATAATTAAAATAATAATAATAAGCAATTATAATAATTAAAATAATAATAATAAGCAATTATAATAATTAAAATAATAATAAGCAATTATATTAATTAAAATGATAATAAAATAATAAATGTAACAGGAAGTATCAATGTTTGGTCAAGAGGCATTTCGAACACACTCGCCCAACATTCGAACACAGGATCAGCCATTCATCACAGGACCCATCAATCGGACACATCATATGTCAAGGCTGACATGGCAACAACAGTCCCCGTGGCGCAGTGGTTACACACTCGCCCCGCGCATCAGGAGCGATTTGGCCTGGGTTCGTATCCTGGCCAGGGAGGAATTGACTAGGCACCATTCCTTAACTGTACACCCTGACCTCCACCATTCGATACCTCTCAGCATAAGCCCTCTTAAATTACTTTATTTCTTAATCGCTTTCTCCACCCCCCCCCCTTCCATCTTCCTCCTCTTACAGATTCATCCCCTGCTCCCCTCTCCTCCTCCTCCCCTCTCCTCCTCCTCCCCACGCCCCCCTCTCCCCCGAGACCAAAATTCCATCATCAAGAGTTTTACAAGAAAATCGTTGGTCTTGAATGGTTAGCTGATGATAATGATCATTTTGCGGTCCGGAGCGGCGGCGGCGGTGGCGGCGCGAATATTGAAGACCACTACAATGGTCCGAAAATTATTTGGCGGAAATTTTCTTACGTATCTACGAATGATAAAAAAAATACTAAAAACTAAATGTGGTGTAAAAAAATATCTCTATGTAGGTTATTTTCTTATTAATTTATTTGTTATTTTTGTGATAAACTTCGCTAAATGGATGTTCCTGGTCCTGTTGATATTTTTGTTGGTTGATGCATTACATAAGCACTCTTGCTTCTTTCGATCTGATGCGCCTGTACACCTAGCAGTAAATAGGTACCTGAGAGTTAGACAGTTGTTACGGGCTGCTTCCTGGGTGTGTGTGTGTGTGGAAAAAAATAGTAGTTAGTAACAGTTGATTGACAGCCGAGAGGCGGGCCGAAAGAGCAGAGTTCAACCCCCGCGAGCACAACTAGGTGAATACACACACAAACACCTTCTCGTTCTGACTCTTTTCTTTTGTCAATTCTTCCTCAAGTTCCCAGATATATCGGCATGATTTTTTTGTCAGTTTGTTAATTAATTTCCTTTGATGCAGTGCCCCACGGGCAGAAAATGTACCAACTATAAAAACAGTTTGGTGTATCCAGGAAGTTACTTAACAGGTCGAGAAGTGACTCGCTACTATGAGGGGGCATCACCATCATCACCATCCCTGTACCCTTCACCATCACCACCATCACCACCCTGTACCCTTCACCATCAGCACCCTGTACCCTTCACCATCACCACCCTGTACACCTTCACCATCACCACCCTGTACACCTTCACCATCACCACCACCCAACACCCATTGCCGCATTATAATCTCTGACCTGAATAACCTACTCATCCAGGAGCCCCGAAACATTTTAAGAATAGGAAAAAAGAATCTACGCCTCGAATTCTTGATAATTTTATTTCATATGATTACAATTGTTTAGGCGAGAGAGAGAGACAGGATCGCCAAGCTTGGCCGTCCACCACGGCGTTTAGTCTCTTAGTTTAGTCTTTAACAAGCGAGAGGATGACAGGAAACAGTTCTCCAAAACGCTAGTTAACTGCCAATTGAGTCGTGGGGGAGGAGTGATAGGGAGGGGGACGGGCCATTATTTGTGGAGAGAGAGGAAAAGGGGGGGGGGGAGAATCGAGTGAGAGGTTGGAGGGAATGGCATTGGGGGGAATGGGGATTGGAGAGGTTAGGTGAAAGAGAGTCGTTTGATGAGCTTGTTGATGAAAAACACACACACACACACACACACACACACACACCACACACACACACACACACACACAAACACACACACACACAGTAGTAGGCCGCCGCCGATGGGAGACACACGCGATTAATTAAGGTCCGCGGAAATTCGTCAATTTCTCGGGACATTGAAGGAGATTAAAGGCTAGATCATAGAATTTGGCCTCTCGCAATGTGTAGCTAGCAGGTGCAACATAGCATAGTCATATCGCCAGCGATAGTGCAAAGAAACCAAAGTGGAGCTAGTGGCATCACTGGTGCATATACAGTCAAAATTATGAGAAGGTTAAGACAGAGGAGGACAGCTTGAGACTTCAAGAAGACCTGGACAAGCTGCAGGAATGGTCGAACAAATGGCTGTTAGAGTTTACCCCAAGCAAATGTAATGTAATGAAGATAGGGATAGGAAGCAGGAGACCAGATACAAGGTATCATTTGGGAGATGATATACTTCAAGAGTCAGAGAGAGAGAAAGACCTGGGGGTTGATATCACGCCAGACCTGTCCCCTGAAGCTCATATCAAGAGGATAACATCAGCAGCATATGCCAGGTTGGCTAACATAAGAACGGCCTTTAGAAACTTGTGTAAGGAATCTTTCAGAACATAATATACCACATATGTCAGACCAATCCTGGTGTATGCGGCTCCAGCATGGAGTCCCTGTCTAGTCAAGCATAAGACTAAACTGGAAAAGGTTCAAAGGTTTGCCACCAGACTAGTACCCGAGCTGAGAGGTATGAGCTACGAGGAGCGACTGCAGGAATTAAACCTCACTTCGTTGGAAGACAGAAGAGTTAGGGGGGACATGATCACCACATTCAAGATTCTCAGGGAATCGACAGGGTTGATAAAGACAGGCTGTTTAACACAAGGGGCACACGCACTAGGGGACACAGGTGGAAACTGAGTGCCCAAATGAGCCACAGAGATATTAGAAAGAACTTTTTTAGTGTCAGAGTGATTGACAAATGGAATGCATTAGGAAGCGATGTGGTGGAGGCTGACTCCATCAACAGTTTCAAGTGTAGATATGATAGAGCCCATATGCTCAGGAAACTGTACACTTGTTGATTGACGGTTGAGAGGCGGGACCAAAGAGCCAGAGCTCAACCCCCGCAAGCACAACTAGGTGAGTACAACTAGGTGAGTACAGTGGGAGAACCGCGTGGAGCAACCAGTGACCTGACGGCCAGGTGGGACGACCCGCCGAGGAACTGCCTGATTGTGTTTGTTGGGTGGTGACTGAGATCAGTGGAATAGTAAAGTAGTGAACTGTAACAACGATACAGTGACTGAATCCAGAGCTTTGTGTAGATAAAGAAGAAACTGCCATCATCAATCTTCTAGCACTTAGTGAATCACCAAGTGGAAGGCGACAATGAAGCACCATCGTCAACCATACATCGTTATTACTCATCTAGTTGTGTGAGCGGAAGGCAGACTGGTATGTATCCCTCTTTGGTCAATTAATTAATCAGGTGTACAGTGTGAGGTAAAATATAATCAAATTCTTGTTCAGGATAGCGTATATATTTAAAATCTCAAATTGGTTCATTTTGGGTAGAGGTTACCGCTTACAGGAACTCGTGACACATGCACGCACGCGCACGCACACACGCACGCCCACGCAAACACACACACACACACACGCACACACAAACATCAGTCAGGGAAGAAAGGATTAGCACCTTTTGTGGAAAGAAGCAAGACCCCACTATAACCCCTCCCCCTCTCTTACCCCCATCTGACCTGATCTGTCTTGGTCGCCACCACTGGTCCCCCACCCCCCAGTCCCCTGCATCCACCTTACACAACTCTTATCCCCCTCTCTCTCCTCTCTCTCTCTCTCTGCTCTCCTCTCTCTCTATGCTCTCCTCTTCTCTCATCTCTCTCCTCTCTCCTCTCCTCTCCTCTCTCTCTCTCCCCCCACTCTCTCTCTCTCTCTCTCTCTCCCCCCCCCCCTCTCTC
>WNGS01163267.1:10052-23155 GCA_020271785.1 Procambarus virginalis | reverse complement strand
ATAAATTAATATTATAATATATTAGCATATTGTGCACATATAGGCATAGGTTAGGTTAGGTGTTTAGGTTGTGTTGGCGACTATTGGTACTGGTAGTACGGGGGTGAAGCATTTACAGCGTCGGGGTTCGAACACCAGTCGTCAGTGAAGCACTTGTTCGGGAAGTGTTCGAACGGCAGCAGTTGTGAGTCGTGTGGAAACTGTTTTGTATTTATAAACAGCTGGAGGGGGTTGGCGGCTGGATGGAATGGCCTTTGGGTCTTTGAAAGACGGGCTGGATTATGACCCGGAACTACAGGGCAGTTAGGGAAAGGAAACGACCTTAATTAGGATTCAGAGGAGTATTTTCTCAATTTTAATAATTTTTTAATAACTTTTGGTATTATTTTCCACAATGTTGATGTAGTGATTCATGGCCACACTGAAGCATTGATGTGGGTAGGTTAGGTTAGGCGGCACACTGTGTGAAGTGTGTGTGTTGTGTCATGATCCTGGCTCTTGATGCCTGCATATGATCCCGACATCAATAATACCCCATGTCCCAAAGGCTTGAATTAAAGGTTATCCATTCCCGTTCATTCATCTTTAAGATGTTTCTCACCTGTGTCTCAATAATTAGCTCTCAAAGATGAGGATGATGAGAGTCTGAGAGCAGCTGTGGTGCAGCTGTGGAGCAGGTGTGGTGCAGGTGTGGTGCAGCTGTGGAGCAGCTGTGGTGCAGCTGTGGAGCAGCTGTGGTGCAGCTGTGGAGCAGGTGTGGTGCAGGTGTGGTGCAGCTGTGGAGCAGCTGTGGTGCAGCTGTGGAGCAGCTGTGGTGCAGGTGTGGTACAGCTGTGGTGCAGGTGTGGTGCAGCTGTGGAGCAGCTGTGGAGCAGCTGTGGTGCAGCTGTGGAGCAGCTGTGGAGCAGCTGTGGAGCAGCTGTGGAGCAGCTGTGGTGCAGCTGTGGAGCAGCTGTGTGCAGCTGTGGTGCAGCTGTGGAGCAGCTGTGGAGCAGCTGTGGAGCAGCTGTGGTGCAGCTGTGGAGCAGCTGTGTGCAGCTGTGGAGCAGCTGTGGTGCAGCTGTGGAGCAGCTGTGGAGCAGCTGTGGAGCAGCTGTGGTGCAGCTGTGGAGCAGCTGTGGAGCAGCTGTGTGCAGCTGTGGAGCAGCTGTGGTGCAGCTGTGGTGCAGCTGTGGAGCAGCTGTGGTGCAGCTGTGGAGCAGCTGTGGAGCAGCTGTGGAGCAGCTGTGGTGCAGCTGTGGTGCAGCTGTGGTGCAGCTGTGGAGCAGCTGTGGAGCAGCTGTGGTGCAGCTGTGGTGCAGCTGTGGTGCAGCTGTGGTGCAGCTGTGGAGCAGCTGTGGTGCAGCTGTGGAGCAGCTGTGTGCAGCTGTGGAGCAGCTGTGGTGCAGCTGTGGAGCAGCTGTGGAGCAGCTGTGGAGCAGCTGTGGTGCAGCTGTGGAGCAGCTGTGTGCAGCTGTGGAGCAGCTGTGGAGCAGCTGTGGAGCAGCTGTGGTGCAGCTGTGGTGCAGCTGTGGTGCAGCTGTGGTGCAGCTGTGGAGCAGCTGTGGTGCAGCTGTGGTGCAGCTGTGGTGCAGCTGTGGTGCAGCTGTGGAGCAGCTGTGGAGCAGCTGTGGTGCAGCTGTGGTGCAGCTGTGGAGCAGCTGTGGTGCAGCTGTGGTGCAGCTGTGGAGCAGCTGTGGTGCAGCTGTGGTGCAGCTGTGGAGCAGCTGTGGTGCAGGTGTGGTGCAGCTGTGTGCAGCTGTGGAGCAGCTGTGATGCAGCTGTGGAGCAGCTCCTGTGCCACAGTGGAAAGCTTAACTGAGCTAAGTTTGGATGGACTGGCTAAGCTTGGCTAAGTTGGCTTCTATGGAACGTGTTCAACTTTATCAGCTTAGATAAGCTAAGCGGAAAGTTATCGATAGATAATCTAAGTTAATCACTTCAGGACTTTTACAGCGTCTGTGGTGGTCACTTTACCTCTGTCACAGTGGGGGGGGGGGGGAGAGGCAACTTGATCCCAGCACGTAATCCTAGCTCTTAATCCTAGTTCTTAATCCTAGCACTTCCTATCTCCCTGAAAAACAACTTAGATAAGACTGAACTTTTCCGTAATAAAATTTAAACATCTTTTATAATGATGAAAAATTATATACCAACTTGAGTTTAATTGTTCAAGGGAGGGAAGCCAATTTCGTTTTGATAATCTGGCTTGTTTGTCGAGGCTTCTTAGTGGCGTTGTTTGTGTTCTTGTTAAGTCCTTAACCAGGTAATCTGCTTAATGAGAGTGATATTAGTTTGTTCGTTTGAGAAGGTAGTTAGGGTGGTAATAAAATGGTGCTTGTCAAAATGGGCCTTGTGGCAAGGCGCCGTAAGGGTCAGGTGACAGTGGGGCGCTGCCTCTCAGTTTTGGCGGGAAGTGGCGTGCTGCCTCTCAGTTTTGGCGGGAAGGAAGGGGCCCGCTGCCTCTCAGTTTTGGCGGGAAGGAAGTGGCCCCCTGCCTCTCAGTTTTGGCGGGAAGGAAGTGGCCCCCTGCCTCTCAGTTTTGGCGGGAAGGAAGTGGCCCCCTGCCTCTCAGTTTTGGCGGGAAGGAAGTGGCCCCCTGCCTCTCAGTTTTGGCGGGAAGGAAGTGGCCCGCTGCCTCTCAGTTTTGGCGGGAAGGAAGTGGCCCGCTGCCTCTCAGTTTTGGCGGGAAGGAAGTGGCCCCCTGCCTCTCAGTTTTGGCGGGAAGGAAGTGGCCCCCTGCCTCTCAGTTTTGGCGGGAAGGAAGTGGCTCGCTGCCTCTCAATTTTGGCGGGAAGGAAGTGGCCCGCTGCCTCTCAATTTTGGCGGGAAGGAAGTGGCCCGCTGCCTCTCAGTTTTGGCGGGAAGGAAGTGGCCCGCTGCCTCTCAGTTTTGGCGGGAAGGAAGTGGCCCGCTGCCTCTCAGTTTTGGCGGGAAGGAAGTGGCCCGCTGCCTCTCAATTTTGGCGGGAAGGAAGTGGCCCGCTGCCTCTCAGTTTTGGCGGGAAGGAAGGGGCGTGCTGCCTCTCAGTTTTGGCGGGAAGGAAGTGGCTCGCTGCCTCTCAATTTTGGCGGGAAGGAAGTGGCCCGCTGCCTCTCAATTTTGGCGGGAAGGAAGTGGCCCGCTGCCTCTCAGTTTTGGCGGGAAGGAAGTGGCCCGCTGCCTCTCAGTTTTGGCGGGAAGGAAGTGGCCCGCTGCCTCTCAGTTTTGGCGGGAAGGAAGTGGCCCCCTGCCTCTCAGTTTTGGCGGGAAGGAAGTGGCCCCCTGCCTCTCAGTTTTGGCGGGAAGGAAGTGGCCCCCTGCCTCTCAGTTTTGGCGGGAAGGAAGGGGCCCCCTGCCTCTCAGTTTTGGCGGGAAGGAAGTGGCCCGCTGCCTCTCAGTTTTGGCGGGAAGGAAGTGGCCCCCTGCCTCAGTTTTGGCGGGAAGGAAGGGGCGTGCTGCCTCTCAGTTTTGGCGGGAAGGAAGTGGCTCCCTGCCTCTCAGTTTTGGCGGGAAGGAAGTGGCCCGCTGCCTCTCAGTTTTGGCGGGAAGGAAGTGGCCCGCTGCCTCTCAGTTTTGGCGGGAAGGAAGTGGCCCCCTGCCTCTCAGTTTTGGCGGGAAGGAGGTAGCGCATAAAGTGACGCATCTTTTAAAAGTGCGCCAGGAACGCTATACATAATTTTCCAGGACTAGATGATGCATTTTCCCCATAGAGGAGGGCAGGAAGTACATATTTTTTCCTTTGGGGAGATAGACAGTACTGTCCTTTCCTCTCACGAGAGGACAGTATGCTGATTAGATGCTGACTGTACAGTAGACAGAACTCTTCCTCAAGTCTAGTGGGCGGCAGACGGAGCTTTTCCTCATAAAAAGTACATAGAAAGCAGAAATTTCCTGAAGAGGGGAGACAAAGAGGCTCTGCAGTTCCTCGAGAGGTGAGAGGCAGTACGTCGAGCTCTTTCCCAAGAGAGAGAGTACTAAGAGATTCATTTGTGTACTGTGGAGTCCCAGAGTCCCGACAGTATGAAGAACGTCGTCCCAGAGTCCCGACAGTATGAAGAACGTCGTCCCAGAGTCCCGACAGTATGAAGAACGTCGTCCCAGAGTCCCAACAGCATGAAGAACGTCGTCCCAGAGTCCCGACAGTATGAAGAACGTCGTCCCAGAGTCCCGACAGCATGAAGAACGTCGTCCCAGAGTCCCGACAGCATGAAGAACGACGTCCCAGAGTCCCGACAGCATGAAGAACGTCGTCCCAGAGTCCCGACAGCATGAAGAACGACGTCCCAGAGTCCCGACAGCATGAAGAACGTCGTCCCAGAGTCCCGACAGCATAAAGAACGACGTCCCAGAGTCCCGACAGCGTGAAGAACGACGTCCCAGAGTCCCGACAGCGTGAAGAACTCGTCTAGTAACTTTAAACATTGAAAGCAAATTTTCAAATCTTTTCAGACGTCTGAAGTTCTCGAACAATTTAATGAAATCATAGGGAGGGCAGGCCTGGTCTGTGACCGGGCCGCGGGGCCATTGATCCCCGGAAGCTCCACAAGGTAAGGAGGGGTTCAGTGGTGAACAGGAAGGGTTCAATGACAACAAAGTCTTTGTATAATATTAAATTTCATATTCTTTATAGCAACTTAGTACAGAACTTCTTTCAGATAAAGTCTTTTACCTTTCTTGCTTGGCACCTGCTTGATGGGGTTCTTGGTCCACCAGGCTGTTGCTTGGAGCGGCCCGCAGGCCCACATATACCTGCTTGATGGGGTTCTTGGTCCACCAGGCTGTTGCTTGGAGCGGCCCGCAGGCCCACATATACCTGCTTGATGGGGTTCTTGGTCCACCAGGCTGTTGCTTGGAGCGGCCCGCAGGCCCACATATACCTGCTTGATGGGGTTCTTGGTCCACCAGGCTGTTGCTTGGAGCGGCCCGCAGGCCCACATATACCTGCTTGATGGGGTTCTTGGTCCACCAGGCTGTTGCTTGGAGCGGCCCGCAGGCCCACATATACCTGCTTGATGGGGTTCTTGGTCCACCAGGCTGTTGCTTGGAGCGGCCCGCAGGCCCACATATACCTGCTTGATGGGGTTCTTGGTCCACCAGGCTGTTGCTTGGAGCGGCCCGCAGGCCCACATATACCTGCTTGATGGGGTTCTGGGAGTTCTTCTACTGCCCAAGCCCGGCCCGAGGCCAGGCTTGACTTGTGAGAGTTTGGTCCACCAGACTGTTGCTTGGAGCGGCCCGCAGGCCCACATATACCTGCTTGATGGGGTTCTGGGAGTTCTTCTACTGCCCAAGCCCGGCCCGAGGCCAGGCTTGACTTGTGAGAGTTTGGTCCACCAGGATGTTGCTTGGAGCGGCCCGCAGGCCCACATACCCACCACAGCCTGGTTGGTTCAGCACTCCTTGGAGGAAACAATCTAGTTTCCTCTTGAAGATGTCCACGGTTGTTCCGGCAATATTTCTTATGCTTGCTGGGAGGGTGTTGAACAACTGCGGACCTCTGATGTTTATACAGTGTTCTCTGATTGTGCCTATGGCACCTCTGCTCTTCACTGGACCTCTGGTGTTCAGTGTTCTCTGATTGTGCCTATGGCACCTCTGCTCTTCACTGGACCTCTGGTGTTCAGTGTTCTCTGATTGTGCCTATGGCACCTCTGCTCTTCACTGGACCTCTGGTGTTCAGTGTTCTCTGATTGTGCCTATGGCACCTCTGCTCTTCACTGGACCTCTGGTGTTCAGTGTTCTCTGATTGTGCCTATGGCACCTCTGCTCTTCACTGGACCTCTGGTGTTCAGTGTTTTCTGATTGTGCCTATGGCACCTCTACTCTTCACTGGACCTCTGATGTTTATACAGTGTTCTCTGATTGTGCCTATGGCACCTCTGCTCTTCACTGGACCTCTGATGTTTATACAGTGCTCTCTGATTGTGCCTATGGCACCTCTGCTCTTCACTGGTTCTATTCTGCACTTTCTTCCATATCGTTCACTCCAGTACGTTGTTATTTTACTGTGCAGATTTGGGACCTGGCCCTCCAGTATTTTCCACGTGTATATTATTTGGTATCTCTCTCGTCTCCTTTCTAGAGAGTACATTTGGAGAGCTTTGAGACGATCCCAATAATTTAGGTGTTTTATCTCGTCTATGCGTGCCGTATATGTTCTCTGTATTCCCTCTATTTCAGCAATCTCTCCTGCTCTGAAGGGGGAAGTGAGTACTGAGCAGTACTCAAGACGGGACAACACAATGTCTCCTGCTCTGAAGGGGGAAGTGAGTACTGAGCAGTACTCAAGACGGGACAACACAATCTCTCCTGCTCTGAAGGGGGAAGTGAGTACTGAGCAGTACTCAAGACGGGACAACACAATCTCTCCTGCTCTGAAGGGGAAGTGAGTACTGAGCAGTACTCAAGACGGGACAACACAATGTCTCCTGCTCTGAAGGGGGAAGTGAGTACTGAGCAGTACTCAAGACGGGACAACACAATGTCTCCTGCTCTGAAGGGGGAAGTGAGTACTGAGCAGTACTCAAGACGGGACAACACAATCTCTCCTGCTCTGAAGGGGGAAGTGAGTACTGAGCAGTACTCAAGACGGGACAACACAATCTCTCCTGCTCTGAAGGGGGAAGTGAGTATACTGTTCAAAAGCCCAACTTTTAAATCAAAGACGACATAGACTTTTCTTAGGAAAAAGACTGTTCCCAGAGAAAAGATACTACGTAAAGTTTAAAGCTAATTTGATAACGACAGTCGCTGAGCAATGTGCTTGTTAGGTAGCGGTAGTTAGCCGGCGTCTAATGAGAGTCAAACAATGAGGTGAGTCTAATTGTGTCGGATCACACAATCGCGAGAACTGCAGGTGATTGTTTCTAATTGTTTCTCAAGATTTTGCGACGTGAAATGTGGGTCTCGCGAGATGACCCTTCAGGGGTATGTCTCGTTGCAACCCGTCCTCGCAAATTCGTATAGTCAATATTGACTTATTAAATATGTGTATAGGTGACATACTTAACTTAATAGTTTCCCTTGAAAAGCTTCATAGAAAACACCGGCCTTACCTAACCTACTTAGTATGTTAAGATAAGCATCTTATAGCTTCGTAATTACAATTATTACCTAACCTATACCTATAATAGGTTAAGTAACAATTGTAATTACGAAGCTATAAGATGCTTATTTTAACATACTAAGTAGGTTAGGTAAGGTCGGTGTTTTCTATGAAGATTTTCAAGGGAAACTATTATGTTTAGTATGTCACCTATGCAAGTAACTAATAAGTCAATATTGACTATACGAATTTGCGAGGACGGGTTGCTCTATTGGATATACCCACATGGGTATGTCTCTAAAACATACCCATGGGTATATCCTGAGTTCGTCTTAAGGCCTGAAGGATATAGGGGGATCGAACAGGGGCTTCCCACACGACGTTTCAGAATGTTTTTTATTTATGATTCATTGATTTTAGATTTAGATATTGATGATAATTAGAAATCACACGTTAATTAGTCCCTCTCTCCCGTTGCAGGTAAGGACGTCTGGTGCAGGTGATTGTGTCACAATCACCGTCGTGGCACCATCCGAGGCACCTGATGGCATCCTACAATCCAATGATTGTAGATCGCTTCACAATCCACCGTAATGATAGTCACCATCAACCACACATCACTATAGCAATCCTCGACCACAATCACCAATGTACACTACAATCCCATCACAGCCATTAGCCTCAATTACCGTGATTGTAGTCTCACGTCCACCCATAATGGTGGCCCCAAGCACCATATAACAATCCCTAACGCATATATTTCCCTATAAGCGAGACAATATAACTACAATCAATTCAAGAATGGCAGGCTTGACAGTGCCATCATGGTCAGGCTTGACAGTGCCATCATGGTCAGGCTTGACAGTGCCATCATGGTCAGGCTTGACAGTGCCATCATGGCAGGCTTGACAGTGCCATCATGACAGGCTTGACAGTGCCATCATGACAGGCTTGACAGTGCCATCATGGTCAGGCTTGACAGTGCCATCATGGTCAGGCTTGACAGTGCCATCATGGCAGGCTTGACAGTGCCATCATGACAGGCTTGACAGTGCCATCATGACAGGCTTGACAGTGCCATCATGGCAGGCTTGACAGTGCCATCATGACAGGCTTGACAGTGCCATCATGACAGGCTTGACAGTGCCATCATGGCAGGCTTGACAGTGCCATCATGGCAGGCTTGACAGTGCCATCATGGCAGGCTTGACATTGCCATCATGGCAGGCTTGACAGTGCCATCATGGCAGGCTTGACAGTGCTATCATGGCAGGCTTGACAGTGCCATCATGGCAGGCTTGACAGTGCCATCAGGTCAGGCTTGACAGTGCCATTATGGCAGGCTTGACAGTGCCATCATGGCAGGCTTGACAGTGCCATCATGGCAGGCTTGACAGTGCCATCATGGCAGGCTTGACAGTGCCATCATGGCAGGCTTGACAGTGCCATCAGGTCAGGCTTGACAGTGCCATCATGGCAGGCTTGACAGTGCCATCATGGCAGGCTTGACAGTGCCATCATGGCAGGCTTGACAGTGCCATCATGGCAGGCTTGACAGTGCCATCATGGCAGGCTTGACAGTGCCATCATGGCAGGCTTGACAGTGCCATCATGGCAGGCTTGACAGTGCCATCATGGCAGGCCTCCCTCGCTTCTCAATTAGGGTTAATTTCAGTGAGTAATTAAGCCTGTATTATACTGTTTAATGTATATATATATATATATATATATATATATATATATATATATATATATATATATATATATNCGAGCGCTGTCCACTCAGCTGTCCGGCGCCCGGAACCACACCGAGAATCCTCAGATAATATGGCGAACGGCCAAATATGGTAGACAATTACCCATTGTTGCTCTTGTTTAAGATTCGCTACTTGGAACAAAAAGTTCCAAGTAGCACGGGCTATGGTGATCCCGTAGTTCATTGTTGCTATTTCCCTTGTTTGCAGGTCACCTGTGAAATGGTTATATCGTAATAAGAATGCCATATTCGTATAACGAATGCCATATTCGTATTACGAATATCGCATTATATTACGATATAATGTACCAATAAATGGTATATTAATTGGTATAAATGTACATTTATACCAATAAAACCGTAGGTATTTGATCAGATGGAAACTGATATATCAAATTAATGATGCTTACCAGTTTTGGGTGGGTATCCTGCGTCCTAACCCTTTGACCTACAGCGCGAGTGATCTCTTTAACGTAAGTGCCAAACGGAAGGTGGTACTTCCTTATGTGTAGTGGAGCTCTGTAGAGCTAACTGGAGAGACTGTCGACTCTCAGCTCGGATCCTCACAGGGAGATCTGTAGAACTCGAGCCTGTCCTCTGCTACCAGTTGTGGGCACAAGCGTGTCCGTAACGTCTTAGTGGCCATGTGCATTCTTCCTTCTTTGGATACCTTCTAGATGTGTCCTGTTGCTCATATTTATTGGTTATAGGAGGCAGAAGCTCAATTATGTTTAATATATTATTATATCCAATGTCGATAAATACTTTCTGCCGTATTTTAACGTTTAGACTGGAAACGTTATGTACTCTTTAGGGAAATTATTAGGTACTTCGGCTGCTTGGCTGATGCAATATCTTCCCATTGGGGTGTGAAAGTCACTCGGTATTCTCTCTTTGAAAAAATTAGTAATATTATTATTATTAGGTAATAAGTGACTTAACCATTTTAACTATGTATGTCGGGGTTAATAATTTGACGTTGGAATTTCTGCCATGATTCCGAGGGGGGGGGGGAGAGAAATACAGGTTGGAGTTCACTCTTCAGGACTGACGTACTCCTCGAAATTATAAATTTAGTATTAGGTTAGTAACATGTCTGTACATGTGTTCGTACAGTGCTGTTGTCCTGTATTAGAGTTGCAGGTGTTGGACACCTTTAAGCGATTTCACTGTCCTGCTAACTCAGGTATCACTGAATTCATTCAGAGTTATAGTATTGTTTAAGTTTAATTTTGCACTGTTGGGCTGCAGTCCTTTGTGGACGGATGTTCCTTTCTGGAGCTGTAGGTGTGTTGAGCCTTTGAGTGACTTCATTTCCTGCTAATTCCAGAGGAACTAGTTTCTCTAAAGTTTTAAGAGTTGTGGACTCTTGGCACTTGACTATCACTATTCTCAAGATACCCTGGTGGTCCGGCTGGACAGAAACTGTTCTACCTGTAGGCCATTCTGAATGTGGTCATAATCCACCCATACTGTCTACCAGGATAATATTCCCAGCGTTAAGGATAATTTTGCTGTCGGGGCTACTTGTTACGTAATGATACTCTCTCGGAGGAGTTAGATATTCCCAAGTCCAAGCGTCATTTCACTGACCTGTCACTCTTGACAGCTGTTTCTCTGAATCTCTGGGCTAAATCACTCCCTGTGACATGTGAAGGATCTTCTGATTCCTCGTCCGTTAGGGACACTACAGAGCTAAGAAGTCCCCTACACATCCGGTGGGATGGATTTAGTGGTTCTATTTGCGAAATGTCATCAGAGAGGTAAGTCAGCGATCTGCTGTTGACTCCAGCTTCTATTTCCGTGACAATGTTTTGGAGCTCATGCAAATTAATTTTGTGATAGTGGAGGGTCTTTCTTAGACAACATTTTACCGTACCTACCATCCGTTCATTGAAGCCTCCATGCCACGCTGCTCCGGGAGATATGACCTTCCAGTGGCACTGCCTTTGTTTCAGAGCAGTATGTACCTTTGGGTGATTCCAAATTTCTCGCAGACATCTTCTCCTACCACCAACTTCGACCCATTGTCTGAGATCATCAACGTGGGGCAGGATCGACGGGCAGCGAACCTGCGGAAACCTTGCATGAATGCTTCACTACTCATGTCGGGAATCGTTTCTAGGTGTACTCCCCTTGTTGTGGCGCAGGTCAAGAGGTAAATGTTTGCTTTCACTGGAATTTTGTCCTTGGTGCGTGTGAGGGTTAATGCTCCTGTGAAGTCTACCTCAGTGGTCTCATAAGGACGAAGGTGGACAACTCATTGTCTCGGGAGTGGTGGAGTCCCTGAATGAGGACACACCCGAACATAATATCTCCGGAAGTTCATACAGGATTTCATTGTGCATTTTACAGTCTGACGACATTGAGGAAGCCAGAACTGTTGTCTCAGGTGAATGAGAGTATCCAGTACCACACCATGTAAAGTGCCGTGCTTGTGTATATGTAACAGTAGCCGGGTCATGATGTGGTGACGGGGGAGGAACATTGGATTCTTTAACACCCACGTCTATATCTGCGTGGTGTAGACGTCTCCCGCGCCTTAATATACTGTTACTGTCTGGGTCAAACCACAGACCCAGAGTATTCACTAATTTATCAGGGAGGTTTTTCAAGATCCTTCCCATAGGTTTCTGTTAGAGCTCGCTTGACTCAGTACTTTAAGCGAGTAGGAAATTGATGTTTGATTCCCACTCTGTTTAGGAAACGAAATATTACTTGTGTTACACCTAGCAATTTACTTAACTCAGAGTACTGTTTAGGATCATTTTGCCAGAGTCCGAGGTGGTTCTGGTGTCTCCGTGTGGACAGTGACATTGAAGGAGGTCGGCCTTGGGTGAACAGCTTTCCTCCGTATCAACCTACCCTGGCTTTGCGCCCTGGAGAGGCCACTCCGGACCAACAACTAGAGCCCAACTCCATAGTCTCCTGAGACTGATGGATGCCGACTACTACTGCAATGCACCTAGTTGGATTCACCTACTTGTGCATGCGAGGGTTCATCTCTACTCTTTCAGCCCGCCTCTCAGCTGTCAATCAATCAATTGTTACTAATTACTAATATTTTTTTCCACACACACACACACAGTCACACAGGAAGCAGCCCGTAGCAGCTGTCTAACTCCCAGGTACCTAGTTACTGCTAGTTGAACAGGCACATCAGAGTGAAAGAAACTCTGCTCATTTATTTCCGCCTCTGTCAGGGATCAGGCCTCCGGACCCTATGACTACAAATCCCGAACACTGTCCACTTAGCCGTCGGGGCCTGTCCGACGGTATGTTGGTTTCAAGAATTAGTTTCCAGTGGCGCAGAAAAATCCCGAAATAGTTGTGTCTCTACTGTATATTCTGTTCCGTATAGCATCTCCCGTCCACACTATCCCATCCCCCTCCACCCCTCCCACACCCCCCATCCCCTCCCACACCCCCCCCCCTTCCCAGAGCACCTCTACAGCGGGTAATGCACACGTTGTGCGCGCCAGAACAGTTCGCTGAATCATTTTGAATACAGAGCGAGTGTTTTCCAGCGCTCCCTCGGTTTAAGCTGAGGTTTTAAGCTCTCAGTTCGGCTCAGGATTTCCCTCACCACAGTTTGTTCCTCTTCTCTTTGAACACAAGACAACAGAAAAACATATCTTTCCCCTTTTTTATATAATATTTTTATTTTTAATCTTTTGTGGGTGTTGGTGATATTATTGTTGTCTTTTCCAGCTCCCAAATGTGGGTATATATATATATATATATATATATATATATATATATTATATATATATATAATATATATATATATATATATATATATATATATATATATATGTATTAAATATGACCGAAAAAGTAAGATTAATAATTCTAACACGAATTTTCTCAATATTCTTATGTTTCTTTTCAATGTTGATGGTAATTGAAAAATCAATTCTCCAAAATTCGTGTTAGAATTATTAATCTTACTTTTTCGGCCATATTTAATAATATATATATATATTATATATATATATATATATATATATATTATATATATATATATATATATATATAATAATATATATATATATATTGCATGGCCTGCACTGTGGAAAATCTGGTGGTTGGCACACTAGACCGACGAAGTAAACGACATCATTAAAAGAAGCCTTGCCGCTACCAAAACAGTAACAAGAATTACACCATAGGACAATAGTAAACAAATTACAGTAACAAGACAGTATGGCAAAGAGCAATACACAAAATACATACATAAAAGAAACATAGAACACATACAGAAAATAACAATACAGGAACAGGCAAATAAACAGGCAGAAGGGCCGCAGCAAAACACAAACAAGCGCACTAAGAATGCAC